>JZKD02S1814678.1:21459-62167 GCA_000966675.3 Picea glauca
ACACATATAACACTAGAAATGTAGTAATTCAATACCTAGGGATTAATAAGGGGTTTTATACATAACATGGGGATTTTTCTAGGGTTTAAAAATAACTCTTTAGCTATATTCTCTTGATACATTCAATAACATTGAATATGAAAGACACAACTATATTGTATGTTTTCCTTCCTATCCAACTTTGTCTAGTTTTCCGCCAACATACTCATAGGTGCAGTACCAGGGTCCAGAAAAACCCATTGTTCTTTGTCTACAAGAAGGACTTCCATCTCGAGCTTCCATATCTCAAATATTTTACCATTAAACTTCTCAATATAAATTATAGAACTACTCACCATTATCTCTCAACACAAGAATCACCACCATAGAGTTCCCACTAAAACCAAGTTTATCGCGAACCTGAGATAAAATTGCTCTATCAAAACTCGAGTCAAACCCTTAGCAACAAAGGATTCCCCTTAAAGTTAATAATATTTCTCTAATACAAAATGTAAGTTTTAAACCTTTTAAATGAAACAATGCATACCTATTCTTAAGAAAAATATAAAGAACAACAATGGCATATACATAGTACACAAAGATTTACCCTAGAAACCCTTATCTAGGAAAACCAAAAAAACCTACAGTTGCACCTCTATATTCATCATTGTATTAAATTGACTATACATAATGAAATATTTGGGTATTCTATAACATCCAAAAACCTGATTTGTCAACCCAAATTAGATTACAACCTTAATCCCCTAATCGAGATTAGGTTATAATAGGCCGAAAAACCATTGTGTGAAAAAACACAAAATATTCTTAACAATAAGGAGGTCATTATGGCCACAAGTGATGTAGGAGCATCAAGATCATGGATACGAGTATGTAAAATACACAATATGAGTATGATGATGATGATGATGCAAGGGGAATAAAAGTACAACTATGTATATTATGACGAAAGAATGGTTGATGAATCATGTACCAGAAAGTGTTTCCTAGTGAACCAACAGATACAATGGCTGTAAACCCATGTATTCCAGTGGATGGATACTCTTTAATATGGACTTCAACTTATATTTTTGGTTGCAGGTACAAGATGTAAATTAGAGAAGATTGAGAATGAAGAATGCCAAAGATCATGGAAAAATAGAATACCAAGGGCACGAAAGATATTGAACCTATAAGAGAAAAAGGAACCAAATTAATGAAGATTTCTCATGAAGAAGGGGACATTTCTATTTGTAAGGAAAAATATGAAGAAAAATTTAAAAATGTAGAAAAATTATAGAATTCTAAGTAGGAATGACAAATGGAGAGAAATGAGTAGATGTAGGCATAAAAATTGTTGAGAGAATCATGGAGATATCATAGGGGTTAATTATAGAGATGGTTGTGTATCAATTTGAACCAATCAACTAATTATGAAATAATTTTTATGGTCACATATAGTTATATAAGGGATTATTTGTATGAAAATGGAATATACGAGAATACTTTTATAATAAAAAAAACCCCTTTGGGGGATTGAAGTATATATTTTGGTCTCCCTTGCTTTGAGAATAGTAGTGTATGTGTGGTTTTATTTCTGTTGCGACTTTGAATTCATCAAGTGGTATTGGAGTGATTGATCCATCATTTTCCCATGTGCAAGTTGAGTTCAAAATTGTTGAGAGTCTGTTGGAATTATCGCATTGAAGAAGATCTTTCGTTGATTCGATCTTTGTAACATACCATTGTGTGGGTGAGGGAGCCACTATTTTTGTTCGATGGTCGCTTGAGTATTAAAACTTTGAGCCACCATTATTGTTAAAGTTCTAAGTGGAAAAGGATTTATCGGTGTGTACAACAAATCGACCAGAGATCGAATTAACAGAGAAGAAATAGTTTTCCAGGAGAATATGTTGTTGTTGGTTGATGGAAAGATCATTGTGAAGAGGAACTTTTTATTCAAGGTTGTATGAAATGTGTGGATCCAAGGATAAATTTGTTGGTGCATTCCCATTGAATAAACACATTGTTTGTATGCATTGACAAAGTTTGTTCTTGAAAGGACAAGGCCAAAGCAAGTTGAAGTGATAGGTATGATTCTAGAGAGATTATCTAGAGCTGGAGGGGAAATGATTGTTGATGAAAGTTGAACACTGAGTCAAGGATTATTTCGAGTGGCTCAGAGGTGAAATAATAGAGTATCACCAATTTGTTATTGTTTGATTTTGAAATAAATGAATGAGAATGTACCAAAATTATTTAATGTCTATGTGCATGAATATTTTCTGGGTTGCACTTTGGGACCCATCAGTGGTTGTTTGTGAACAATTTATAGAGGATTTTTTTATTGTATGTGTACTATATAGAAGCGTGAGATGAGGTGGCAGGTGAAATGGTATTATTGCATGATTGACGAAACTCAATAATGGTCTTGGAAAGAATACTAGTCACCACAACATACACGGTTCATTGCTTCTAGTAGGTGATCCCCTAAGGAATATTGGAGAATTTATGATGCCAAATTATTCGTACTCCAACATAATGTACAAGTGGAATTGTATCTCTTGGTGAAATAGTTGTGTTGACGGGACAAAATGACATGTTCCATCAAATGAGGGAAAATTCCTGATTGAAGGTCCCAATCAGACCCACTCTCATTTGTGGTATCATTTCCCAAGAGTTTAAGGATATTGTTGCCGCTCATAATTAAAATAATAAAAAGGGGAAATACAATGAAATTCCCCCCAAAGAGTTCTAAATAATTCTAAGACTAATATAACTAAAGAAAACTAATCTAATCTAACTAATTCTAACCTATCTTGGGATAAAAACTAATAGAATGAGTACAGAGAAAGATAACCATCAAAACCAGAAATAGTTCATGTATTCTAATGGAAAATGAAAGAAATAATGTTACAGATGCACAAAAAATAGTTAAACAATACATCTATAACATTATTTATGTACCGATGAAGAAACATGTGACAACATGAGTAAACAACACAGAGTACAGAAAAAAAGGATACAACAAAATCCTATCTACTCAAGCAAAATGTAAATGAATCAAGAGTAGACTCTACTCCATCCATCAAAGCCACCAATTTCTGAAATTTTTTCTCCTCTGTATTCCTCAGAAGTAAAAATACCATCTTTTGTTACAGAGGACAAAGTCAAAATTCACTACTATGAGTTCTCTTTTATAAGACAAGAGAAAGAATCTTCAGTTCTCATCTCTATTCATTTCATTTTCCTTTTGTTTATCTTCTCTCATTTCGAAAATCTACACATGTAACCATTACACAGAGAAACTGAATAGAATCATGAGTCAATATTTTCTTCCTTGGAAAATTTACAAATGATATTTGTTTAAAAACACTCATTGCCTCTGTCTATTTGTGTTATCTTTTGTTTTTGAGACGTTTATGGGAGTTTATGGCTTTCACCTGCAAAATGAGATCATTTTGTCTTATTCTCCTATATATTTTCTTTCTGTTGAGTTATTGTTCACTTGATTTCATTGCTTGCAGCTCAAGATATGACGATTTGAAGTCAACATACCCATTTTTTCACCTGAATTCGGGTTCCGCTTGTATTTTTCATCTTCGGTCCATTTTTGGTTTCAATATCATAGAAATTCATATCCCATCCTTTTATTCTCTTCTCCATATTTCCATTGAGCTATCCTAGATCTGATTTCATTTTTTGTAAATCCAGATATGGCTTCTTGAAGTTGGTATGGACAATTTTCCCTCCAAATCCATAGGTGTCATTTTTCTTCATTTTCTATCATCTTTTGTCACCTAAATATACTGGAGACCAATACCATTTTCTCCCTCTATTTGATAAATTTCCAATGAGGTATCAAAGAACTCATTCTGACACCTGTAGCTATGGATATGGTTGTTTTAAAACTAGTGCTCAAAAGTCATTAATCATGCTTGTAGGAAAATCTAGACCATTGATCTGAATTTTGGGGGGTTTTCTATGTGAGTGGAGGGGACCAAACACAACTGTTGATATGGTGGGAAAAAAATATAGGTTTTCGATGGGGGAGGATGTCATTGTCGGAGTAAAGAAATAGAACATCCAAAGGCTTGGGTAGAGGAAAGTCGACGACAAGAAGGTCTTTGTCAACAAAGGAGGGATGCTAAGGTCGTGGGTTGATTCCTAGAATGTTAAAGACAATGGGGAAATCAGAAGAAGAAAAAGAAACTTTGATATATTACAGGTGGGATCACCTCAACCGTATATTTCCTTAGGTTTCATTCAAGTGAAAGGGGAAGATGACATAAAGGTGGCATTGTGTTTTAGCATGGAAGCCAACATTTTCCTTAGATGTATAGGTGTCACCATATGAGTGGTTGATGGATGAGATTGGTCCCACAAGGGGTTAAAATCCCTCTACGTATTCACTCGTGACCCATACCGTTGGATATGGATGAGGCTTTGTATTAGTTGTTCCTAGGATAAAGGAGACTTCATCAACGACGAGGGAACACCAGGGTTAAATATAGTTGTTAATCTTGCAAGCAAAAGATCGTATCCATTCGTCGGGGGAAGGTTGTCTTAGTGTTGGAGAGTAGGGAGTGAAGGAGCTCTGAAGATGAATAGTACACACATAAACACTTAATGGGATAATCCATAGTGTCTATTGATGACATGGATGACCATGTCAGCCTGCATGTCAAGCCAAGGATGGATCAACGTGTCACATGGGTGATGTGGAAATTTGGGTCATGGTTAAATCAATTTCAAGGTGACAAGTGTTGATATGAGCGATGGATCCCCAACGATGAAAAGGTCGGGAGGTAGTCGTCGACAATGGAGGGTCGATGGCATCTAAGTGATAGAGAGGAGTTACTCCAATGGAAGAAATGTTTTCATCGATGAATGGATAGGAGGAGTAGATAACCTAAACGGTGAACTCTCTACGAAAAAGAGGACATGTGGTGGGTGCCACATCAACACCACATCAGATGGTACAAATGAGAGGGAGCCACGTGGGTGGGAGGAGGACAAGGTGATTTTTTTTCTTAGGAGGATTTGAGAGGCCACAACTTTTGATCTGGAAGTTGGATCTAAGAATGGTTACAAGAGTTGGAAAGCTATCGAATAGAAAAATCCAAATATGATATTTGGTTACATGAAATACTAGAGGAAAGAAGGAGAAAACCCAATAATTATTGGGTCCAGGTTTCAAGAGAGAGGGAAGGCCAAAGGAAGAAATAGATGAAGACCAATTCAAAGAGGATTGGGGAAGAAAAGGGTCACAGAAAATGTGGTTTTGATAGCTTCGAGGGCTTCGAAAATCATGGAACAAATAATCCAAGGAAACTAGCTTTTCGATAAGGAGAACACATGATTAGGATCAAGGTCAAGGATGGAAACAAGGATCAAGAAATTCCCCCCACAATATTCTCAAGGATGGAGAGGTCATTCAAACAGAGTGTCCCTACTAACCTACTCCTATAAAACAAAATAATGAGATCAACCATGCAATCAAAATAATCCTAGCCAATAGAATAAACAATATATTCATTGCCTTAACCAATTTGTAAGAGAGTGTTGGGTTTATTTTTAACAATAACATGGTGACTATAGATGATTGTCCTAAGACTACATAAGCTAATTCAAAGTAGAAGAGTAGAATCCATATGCAAGAGCACAAGTATGAAGTCATGAAGCATAACATGTCAGCAGGAGGATGCAGAATTTAAATTATTCAGTCAACAAATAATTATCCACAATATCATCTAAGACATGTGAAAGAACATCAAACCTTATAGCCACATAGANTATCCCATCCTTTTATTCTCTTCTCCATATTTCCATTGAGCTATCCTAGATCTGATTTCATTTTTTGTAAATCCAGATATGGCTTCTTGAAGTTGGTATGGACAATTTTCCCTCCAAATCCATAGGTGTCATTTTTCTTCATTTTCTATCATCTTTTGTCACCTAAATATACTGGAGACCAATACCATTTTCTCCCTCTATTTGATAAATTTCCAATGAGGTATCAAAGAACTCATTCTGACACCTGTAGCTATGGATATGGTTGTTTTAAAACTAGTGCTCAAAAGTCATTAATCATGCTTGTAGGAAAATCTAGACCATTGATCTGAATTTTGGGGGGTTTTCTATGTGAGTGGAGGGGACCAAACACAACTGTTGATATGGTGGGAAAAAAATATAGGTTTTCGATGGGGGAGGATGTCATTGTCGGAGTAAAGAAATAGAACATCCAAAGGCTTGGGTAGAGGAAAGTCGACGACAAGAAGGTCTTTGTCAACAAAGGAGGGATGCTAAGGTCGTGGGTTGATTCCTAGAATGTTAAAGACAATGGGGAAATCAGAAGAAGAAAAAGAAACTTTGATATATTACAGGTGGGATCACCTCAACCGTATATTTCCTTAGGTTTCATTCAAGTGAAAGGGGAAGATGACATAAAGGTGGCATTGTGTTTTAGCATGGAAGCCAACATTTTCCTTAGATGTATAGGTGTCACCATATGAGTGGCTGATGGATGAGATTGGTCCCACAAGGGGTTAAAATCCCTCTACGTATTCACTCGTGACCCATACCGTTGGATATGGATGAGGCTATGTATTAGTTGTTCCTAGGATAAAGGATACTTCATCAACGACGAGGGAACACCAGGGTTAAAGATATTTGTTAATCTTGCAAGCACAAGATCGTATCCATTCGTCAGGGGAGGGTTGTCTTAGTGTTGGAGAGTAGGGAGTGAAGGAGCTCAAAAGATGAATAGTACACACATAAACACTTAATGGGATAATCCATAGTGTCTATTGATGACATGGATGACCATGTCAACCTGCATGTCAAGACATGGATGGGTCAATGTGTCACATGGGTGATGTGGAAATTTGGGTCATGGTTAAATCAATTTCAAGGTGACAAGTGTTGATATGAGCGATGGATCCCCAACGATGAAAAGGTCGGGAGGTAGTCGTCGACAATGGAGGGTCGATGGCATCTAAGTGATAGAGAGGAGTTACTCCAATGGAAGAAATGTTTTCATCGATGAATGGATAGGAGGAGTAGATAACCTAAACGGTGAACTCTCTACGAAAAAGAGGACATGTGGTGGGTGCCACATCAACACCACATCAGATGGTACAAATGAGAGGGAGCCACGTGGGTGGGAGGAGGACAAGGTGATTTTTTTTCTTAGGAGGATTTGAGAGGCCACAACTTTTGATCTGGAAGTTGGATCTAAGAATGGTTACAAGAGTTGGAAAGCTATCGAATAGAAAAATCCAAATATGATATTTGGTTACATGAAATACTAGAGGAAAGAAGGAGAAAACCCAATAATTATTGGGTCCAGGTTTCAAGAGAGAGGGAAGGCCAAAGGAAGAAATAGATGAAGACCAATTCAAAGAGGATTGGGGAAGAAAAGGGTCACAGAAAATGTGGTTTTGATAGCTTCGAGGGCTTCGAAAATCATGGAACAAATAATCCAAGGAAACTAGCTTTTCGATAAGGAGAACACATGATTAGGATCAAGGTCAAGGATGGAAACAAGGATCAAGAAATTCCCCCCACAATATTCTCAAGGATGGAGAGGTCATTCAAACAGAGTGTCCCTACTAACCTACTCCTATAAAACAAAATAATGAGATCAACCATGCAATCAAAATAATCCTAGCCAATAGAATAAACAATATATTCATTGCCTTAACCAATTTGTAAGAGAGTGTTGGGTTTATTTTTAACAATAACATGGTGACTATAGATGATTGTCCTAAGACTACATAAGCTAATTCAAAGTAGAAGAGTAGAATCCATATGCAAGAGCACAAGTATGAAGTCATGAAGCATAACATGTCAGCAGGAGGATGCAGAATTTAAATTATTCAGTCAACAAATAATTATCCACAATATCATCTAAGACATGTGAAAGAACATCAAACCTTATAGCCACATAGAGTCATCAAACACTTCAGAATCAACAAATAGTATAAAAACAAATGTCAATGAAACATCATAGGTCAATAAGCATCCTGAAGAAAATCTGGAGTCATCAGATTGAAAGGAAAAATGAGCACCCATCAAAACAATAATTCAAAAAGATAAAACACCCAAATCCCTCAAAGTAGGAAAAAACATAACATTAGGCTCAAGCAGTAGAGGATTAGGAAATATGCTTGAAATTTTAGTAAGGGGCCCCTTTCCTTTAGCTTGTAAAAGAGAAAGTAAAGGGGATTGTTTTGGTCACAACAAGTTGTTGAGCTTCTCCCAACAATTGCATTGTGAATGTTGGTGACCATCTAGAGATTGTGAGCAATGAGAGATACACAAGCTGAGAGCATAGTGTAGTCATGAATGCAAAGAGACCAAGAATTTCAATTGCAACAATATTCACACCCAACAAGACCAATGAAAATATGGATATTTTATGCAAGTTAGTTAAATTTTTTTAAGGAAGGACCTAGTCCAAAGGTTAATTCAAGTCCAAAGGTTCTAGTCGTGTAATGGAGCTTTTGTAAATCCATAAGAAAATTATGTTGAGTTAAAGTCTGTCTTGGAAAGTTAAGAAAATGTCAAGATTGAAGGTTGATATTTTAAGCCAAAAAATGAAGTCATGGAGCATGTAATGAAGATTTGAAATGGTCATTCTTTGTAAAGTCCTTCTTCAAATTGATGTATAGAGTCATATTTTTTAGGATCATTGGTGTTAGGAGTCAAAATTGACGTTATTTTAAGTAATGTAATAATTAAAAAGTTCAAGTTGAAGATGAATTTCAAATAATTCATTGATGTGAAGAAGGGTGAATAATCGATGTTACCTGACACCCAAGCCAAATTTGTATTCAAGTCAAGTTTAAGTCATGTCATTGGTGCATCAATTAAGTTTTCCAATATAGTTTCATATGTGTCTTGTTGGATGGGGACATCCCTCCTACATGAAACATATTTTTTGTAAGCATGTAATTTTAGGTGTGAAGAAAGAAGAAGCATACTTCGACAAAACAATGTCATGAAAAGAAGGTTGTTGCAGAAAGAGAAAAGGATGTAGACTTCAGGAGAAAATGATATTTGTGGTAGAACCCTACAATAAGAAATTTGTAATAGAAAGAGGAAAAACTTCCAGTTGTGGTTGGGTAGAAGTTGTTGAGACAACTACAAAGTTTCAAATGCGGGTAGAGTTGTCTAGAGAAAAGAGCAGGCGAAGCTCTTGAGAGAAAGTGAGAAAGTGAAAAATCCTATAACTGTGGCAGTTGAGGAGAAAAGGAATATCAAAAGGTTCTAGACGAAGGAACTAGGAATACTGAAAGACTAAGTTCAAGAGAGAAACTTGGTGAGGTATTGTGTAGTGGGATGAAACAAACCTGTTACTACAGAGGCTATTTGCATCTCACAGTGAGCATGGAGAAGCTCACAGAGGAAGAGAGGAGAATGACTATGGATAGCTAGGTAAAGGATTCATAAGGAAGCCACAACAAAGAGAAAGAAGACATAGACTTCGATGATACAAAAGTTGAAATAGAAGGAGTCCTATGCATGAAAAAAGAATAAAGAAGCGAGAGGAAAGGAAAAAAAAAAGGATACAAGGAAAGAAAAAGAAAGAAGAGACAGAAGACAAACACAATGAAACGTCATAAATGAAGCAGTTGAAGAGTGAAGAATAACGAAGTAATCAAAGAAAGGTATAGTTAAAACTATTGTGTGATTTGAGATGTAGATGCAATAAATCCATGAAGTATTACATCCCTAAGAAGTTTAATGGTCCTTGGATAATGTATTAATGATGGCCTTAGTATTATGTTTGTATAAAGACTAGAATGTCTGAGTTGAGGTGAAAGTGTATGTATTTGATGTAATCCTAATGAGGCATCTATTCCCTATAGTTTGTCAAAGTTCATGGTTCTCTAAAAAAAAAATTCTAATGTTCAGTTGAAACCACTAATGCAATGAATGGTAGTCATGGAAGAGTTACTCAACTGTGGGTAGAACCATCAATTTGAGGCGGTCCACATCAAAATTTAAAACATAAGTTTGCAAGATGATAGGGAACCTATGGGAAGGAGTCCATGAAGACATTTTTCATCAAGAGTCTGATGTAGGAGCATTGAGAGCATGGCTACATGTATGTCAAAGAACCAAGATACGGATGATGTTGGATTTTACTCTTCTATTGGTCTTTCTCTCACTTAGGATTCTTTATGGGTTATTTTGATTCTATATTACTATCACAGATTGACCCTGGATCATTTTTTACAAGCTCCCAACAAAATCCATTTAAAACTATCATCCCCTCTAGTAGACCAGAAAGCAATGCAACACACAGAGCATACTGCGTAATCTCACCCAAGATAGATCTATGGTTGGCTGCAATACTCAAGTGTTTGCAACCTCAGAATGAGTGGATATATGTGGTTTTACTATATAATATTTACTCATTCAATCTAACATCAACTTATAACAGTCATTCTATTCATGCATGGGGAATACCAGATCTAACTAGTTAATTCATTCATCTAACATTCATCAATTAATCAACAATAAAGATGCATACATTCATTCAAATAACACAGGTATTATTGTGATTCAAACCCTCTTGGGATATGTCNAGGTGTGAAGAAAGAAGAAGCATACTTCGACAAAACAATGTCATGAAAAGAAGGTTGTTGCAGAAAGAGAAAAGGATGTAGACTTCAGGAGAAAATGATATTTGTGGTAGAACCCTACAATAAGAAATTTGTAATAGAAAGAGGAAAAACTTCCAGTTGTGGTTGGGTAGAAGTTGTTGAGACAACTACAAAGTTTCAAATGCGGGTAGAGTTGTCTAGAGAAAAGAGCAGGCGAAGCTCTTGAGAGAAAGTGAGAAAGTGAAAAATCCTATAACTGTGGCAGTTGAGGAGAAAAGGAATATCAAAAGGTTCTAGACGAAGGAACTAGGAATACTGAAAGACTAAGTTCAAGAGAGAAACTTGGTGAGGTATTGTGTAGTGGGATGAAACAAACCTGTTACTACAGAGGCTATTTGCATCTCACAGTGAGCATGGAGAAGCTCGCAGAGGAAGAGAGGAGAATGACTATGGATAGCTAGGTAAAGGATTCATAAGGAAGCCACAACAAAGAGAAAGAAGACATAGACTTCGATGATACAAAATTTGAAATAGAAGGAGTCCTATGCATGAAAAAAAGAATAAAGAAGCGAGAGGAAAGGAAAAAAAAAGGATACAAGGAAAGAAAAAGAAAGAAGAGACAGAAGACAAACACAACGAAACATCATAAATGAAGCAGTTGAAGAGTGAAGAATAAAGAAGTAATCAAAGAAAGGTATAGTTAAAAGTATTGTGTGATTTGAGATGTAGATGCAATAAATCCATGAAGTATTACATCCCTAAGAAGTTTAATGGTCCTTGGATAATGTATTAATGATGGACTTAGTATTATGTTTGTATAAAGACTAGAATGTCTGAGTTGAGGTGAAAGTGTATGTATTTGATGTAATCCTAATGAGGCATATATTCCCTATAGTTTGTCAAAGTTCATGGTTCTCTAAAAAAAAATTCTAATGTTCAGTTGAAACCACTAATGCAATGAATGGTAGTCATGGAAGAGTTACTCAACTGTGGGTAGAACCATCAATTTGAGGCGGTCCACATCAAAATTTAAAACATAAGTTTGCAAGATGATAGGGAACCTATGGGAAGGAGTCCATGAAGACATTTTTCATCAAGAGTCTGATGTAGGAGCATTGAGAGCATGGCTACATGTATGTCAAAGAACCAAGATACGGATGATGTTGGATTTTACTCTTCTATTGGTCTTTCTCTCACTTAGGATTCTTTATGGGTTATTTTGATTCTATATTACTATCACAGATTGACCCTGGATCATTTTTTACAAGCTCCCAACAAAATCCATTTAAAACTATCATCCCCTCTAGTAGACCAGAAAGCAATGCAACACACAGAGCATACTGCGTAATCTCACCCAAGATAGATCTATGGTTGGCTGCAATACTCAAGTGTTTGCAACCTCAGAATGAGTGGATATATGTGGTTTTACTATATAATATTTACTCATTCAATCTAACATCAACTTATAACAGTCATTCTATTCATGCATGGGGAATACCAGATCTAACTAGTTAATTCATTCATCTAACATTCATCAATTAATCAACAATAAAGATGCATACATTCATTCAAATAACACAGGTATTATTGTGATTCAAACCCTCTTGGGATATGTCCATAAAGATATGGCTCTCAATATTTTATTATGGTTTAGTAATATATCACATCGCGTGTGTTTACAATATTAGGTCTCATTCTCTTCCACATGCTCCTTGATCCCTGTGAGGTTGACTAGATCTCACTAGTCTCCTCAGCCTGTGATCTAACCCTCAGGATCGAGTCACTCACTACTTCCCTAGATCACTATATTAATGAGTCATACAGTTCTTACAACTATCTCTTCCTTTGTGTAGGTCTATATCTCCCCCCCCTATCTCTCTCTTCTTCCTCTAAGTACTACTTATTTATATCCTTGGCTCACTAGCCATTACAATACATTACAAAAACCCTAACATTAGCATCGTTAGGTCTTCCATGCATGCGCACCTCGCCTGCTTGTCTTACACGTGTTGCTTTTCCTTCCAGCTACCCTTTCCTCCTTGTGTGCTTCTCCTCCAAAAATAGTCTTTCTTCCTGACTCGACCTACATCCAACAGACCCCCAACACTAACATGTGGTTCATATAGAAACACCTAAACTTTGTGTTCTTCTTCAATAGCTATTGTGAGAGCCTGGAAATTCTTTGTGAGTTCCTTTGCTTGTTTTTAAGCCTATATAGTATTTTCTCTGAGTGCATCCAATACTTGCATTGCAATCTCATCATTGATAATCTTTACGCATTCTTCTTGAGTTTGTGTCATGTTCTTATTTTCCTCTTCTTCCTGGGCAATGACCTCTGCTTCCCGCTCTTGGAGCGGTTCCATTTGAGATTTTCTCTCCTTCTTTTGTGTTTGCACATCTATGAGTTATGCTTGCAGCTTCTTCATATCATGTACTCCTTTGAGGTGCTCAGTGATCGACATCGTCTCTTGCCTTTGCTTGAGGTCCTAGATAGTTGCGCTTATCTTCTCCTCTTCTTGGTCCCACTCCTAGACCTATTGATCCTCCTCCAGCTTTGTCCATAGTTGTGTTTCTTTATCGAACAAGTCAGAAATTGTGCAGACTTGTCACTCCATCTCCTCCATCTGCCCTGATGCTTCCTACTGCCTTTGCCCCTTCACCTCTAGTGAGTGGTAGGTATGAGTTGTTCTCAGAGGTGCTCGATCTCATTCCTATATTGATCAATTGTTTGCACAATCTGATCAATATTTCTGCCTGATATTTCTCGTCCTTGGTCTTGAGCTTGACCTGCTTGAGCACCAATTCCAATGCTCCTCTTTCGTCCTTCTTCTGTTGCAGTTATGTTGCGTCTGTGTGTGTGTGTGCGAGTGTACCTCCTATGCGACGCTGAATTGTAGTTTATACAATGCCTTGGTTGGTATCCGCATCATTACAAACTATATTTGGGCCAGATATTTCAAGGGTTCCTAACCCACAATTTCATCCATGCACATCATGTTGGGTGTAACGTGAAACGTTGATCTTGGTTGTGTTGTCGTGAGGATCCTATCATGCTCGCTCGATACAAGCTTGGCTCTTGTCTGTGATGTTGTGGGGACTTATTGTATTCCTCTATCGCCCCTCTATGTTTCTTTGATTTGCTTGAGGAGTTGCCTCATGTCTACCAAATCATCCTGAATCATGTTTCTTTGGCATTGGGCTTCGTCAAAATCCTTTTTTGTTTGATCCTGGACCATTTCTGCCACGAGGTCTGCGTCGTCCTTTGTGATCATATATTTTGGTGGGGATTTGTGCACCTTAGTTTTCTTGCGCACAAACCCCATTTGTTTGATTGGCCTCTTGGTCTGGCCTTGCTCCTACTGAGTAGCACTTGATTTGGTACCCTATGCTATCTCAGTCTATTTTTCCTGTTCCTGCGGTGCTTGGGTTTTTTTCTTCTTCCCCACTTGGGTACCTTTCTTGGATGCACCCTCTTTCTTTTATTGTGTCAGGTTCTTACCTAGATTTGGATTCTTGGGTGTCATTTTGTCTCCTGCAGGTGTTTGTTTGGGCCCTGCATTAGTCTCCTTATCTGCGGACATCTCTTGATTCAAGTCTGGAACCCTCTAGTCATCGTGTCAATCCTTGATGGCCATTTCTACATCCTCTTCCTTGGGGCAGTACCACAGCTGTATCCATTCATTCTTGCGATCCTTCCATGCTTGGATCCATACTACATGCCTGGTCACTTTAAAGTTGGCTATGCCCTGATATTGTGCGACCACTTTTGGCGTAATCCACCAAGTGTTGGAAATGCTTTCCTGCAGGTCGTTGTAATACCCTGCAAACATGCCTACATTCACACTTTTTTTTTAGGGTATGAAGTGCTCCCCAATGATAGGTATTGTGTTACACAACAATGATTGGATCTCTCGGAAAAGTATGTATACTTGGATCCCTCCATCCAATCAAGGTGATCAGGACAAGTAACCAAGAATAGTGAAATTGTGTCCCAAGGGCTTGGGCATCCTTCCAGTCCTCCAGGAATATATTTAACAAGTCCGGGGCCCAGCTGAGTATAGTGCCCTCCACACATTGTGTTGCAGCTACGATGACCCTGGAAGGGACTTCCTTCTTGCAACACTTCATGAGTAACTTCAAAACCATGATTTTTGTGTCCATCCTTGTTGCATCACTAATGCACTTAATTATGATTATGCGCGACCCTCTTTCTGTACCATACGTCTTATTCATTTCCTTGTCCAGTGCCTTCTCCTTCATTTTTTCATTGAGGAACTACGTGGGTGTCTCCCCCCGATGTGGAAACTATTGGAACAGGGGCAGACCCAGGGTTCAATGCTACAACAGTGCACCAACAAAACCCTAACTATCAGCCCTTTCGACAACACCTGCGAAGCAGATGAAGTCTCACTCAAGGTAGAGGAAACAATGGTTGCAAGAATCAGATGTATTCAACCTTGGCTGGGACACAGATCTTTGACTATATAGCTTACTAGAGCACTTAGCATTGTTAGTTCCTCAAGATACATACAATAACCACTTCTCTTATAAGACAGAGCGTCGTAGCATTCACACTAATCTATAGTATTCAAGCACTTAGTAATAGTAAGATATATCAAACCTAGTATATTATCACTAAGCATCTTCATACACATCATATCTAACATTCATACACATCTAGGAGCACAACGCATAAGGAGATCTTCCTACAAATATCAAAGCACTTAATAGAAGAAGAAGTAAACACATTCAATCAAATCACAAAGCATCACACATAGATTTACGTGGTTCACCCCCACCTTGTGACTACATCCACCAACTCTTCTTATTTATTATCTCGGTAAAGTAGTAAGAGCAAAGAGCCTCAACAACCCTTACTCCGCATAGGACAGAAGATCTGCGCAGCTTGCTAGATCCTTCTTCCTTGCACTTTAGCACAAATCCTTTCACAACCTCCTACAACAAATTGCACTGAGATCTGAAAGTCTCTTACAATCATGAACAGAGCATTTACAATCAACATTCGATCACATGGATCTAATTACTATAACTAAGCCATCGACTCTCTTCTACCTTTCTTAGATATCTATTTATACATACAAAAGTGGGTCTAAGCATGGGTAAAACCACGGGTTGATATTCCTTTCCCATTAAATTAACCCAAAACTTAAAAAGGGGCCTAAAAGTGGACCGAGATCCCGTGATCTCTGCTTCGTCTTGCACACTTCCTTCGATAGGGCGTCGAAGTCCCAAAAATGGTCAAATATGACCAAGTATCTCTCACAACTTGTTCAAGGGCCAACAGGCCCCCAACACTCACCTATGACTCATCCCAAGTCACTAAGGTCTGATCAATTCTTCTTCAAACGCCTCGAGCTTGGCTCGAGCTACTTCGACCTCCTGCATTGCAACTACTTCTTGCTCGGTGAAATCCTGGATGCGTGTGGAATTCACCGGCCCTTCTAGGCATTGTTGTGTTGAATTTACGACCTGTTCCAGATCTGTTCCTTGGTTCTCGATCTCTATAAATAGTTGACATGCCTTATCTTGTGAAGGTTGAAGTTGTTGAGTTACTTCCATTACCTTGCTTTGGATTATATAGATCTGTTGCTGTGTTATATGCTGCTCGAAAGACCATTTCATTTTCTNATCTAACTAGTTAATTCATTCATCTAACATTCATCAATTAATCAACAATAAAGATGCATACATTCATTCAAATAACACAGGTATTATTGTGATTCAAACCCTCTTGGGATATGTCCATAAAGATATGGCTCTCAATATTTTATTATGGTTTAGTAATATATCACATCGCGTGTGTTTACAATATTAGGTCTCATTCTCTTCCACATGCTCCTTGATCCCTGTGAGGTTGACTAGATCTCACTAGTCTCCTCAGCCTGTGATCTAACCCTCAGGATCGAGTCACTCACTACTTCCCTAGATCACTATATTAATGAGTCATACAGTTCTTACAACTATCTCTTCCTTTGTGTAGGTCTATATCTCCCCCCCCTATCTCTCTCTTCTTCCTCTAAGTACTACTTATTTATATCCTTGGCTCACTAGCCATTACAATACATTACAAAAACCCTAACATTAGCATCGTTAGGTCTTCCATGCATGCGCACCTCGCCTGCTTGTCTTACACGTGTTGCTTTTCCTTCCAGCTACCCTTTCCTCCTTGTGTGCTTCTCCTCCAAAAATAGTCTTTCTTCCTGACTCGACCTACATCCAACAGACCCCCAACACTAACATGTGGTTCATATAGAAACACCTAAACTTTGTGTTCTTCTTCAATAGCTATTGTGAGAGCCTGGAAATTCTTTGTGAGTTCCTTTGCTTGTTTTTAAGCCTATATAGTATTTTCTCTGAGTGCATCCAATACTTGCATTGCAATCTCATCATTGATAATCTTTACGCATTCTTCTTGAGTTTGTGTCATGTTCTTATTTTCCTCTTCTTCCTGGGCAATGACCTCTGCTTCCCGCTCTTGGAGCGGTTCCATTTGAGATTTTCTCTCCTTCTTTTGTGTTTGCACATCTATGAGTTATGCTTGCAGCTTCTTCATATCATGTACTCCTTTGAGGTGCTCAGTGATCGACATCGTCTCTTGCCTTTGCTTGAGGTCCTAGATAGTTGCGCTTATCTTCTCCTCTTCTTGGTCCCACTCCTAGACCTATTGATCCTCCTCCAGCTTTGTCCATAGTTGTGTTTCTTTATCGAACAAGTCAGAAATTGTGCAGACTTGTCACTCCATCTCCTCCATCTGCCCTGATGCTTCCTACTGCCTTTGCCCCTTCACCTCTAGTGAGTGGTAGGTATGAGTTGTTCTCAGAGGTGCTCGATCTCATTCCTATATTGATCAATTGTTTGCACAATCTGATCAATATTTCTGCCTGATATTTCTCGTCCTTGGTCTTGAGCTTGACCTGCTTGAGCACCAATTCCAATGCTCCTCTTTCGTCCTTCTTCTGTTGCAGTTATGTTGCGTCTGTGTGTGTGTGTGCGAGTGTACCTCCTATGCGACGCTGAATTGTAGTTTATACAATGCCTTGGTTGGTATCCGCATCATTACAAACTATATTTGGGCCAGATATTTCAAGGGTTCCTAACCCACAATTTCATCCATGCACATCATGTTGGGTGTAACGTGAAACGTTGATCTTGGTTGTGTTGTCGTGAGGATCCTATCATGCTCGCTCGATACAAGCTTGGCTCTTGTCTGTGATGTTGTGGGGACTTATTGTATTCCTCTATCGCCCCTCTATGTTTCTTTGATTTGCTTGAGGAGTTGCCTCATGTCTACCAAATCATCCTGAATCATGTTTCTTTGGCATTGGGCTTCGTCAAAATCCTTTTTTGTTTGATCCTGGACCATTTCTGCCACGAGGTCTGCGTCGTCCTTTGTGATCATATATTTTGGTGGGGATTTGTGCACCTTAGTTTTCTTGCGCACAAACCCCATTTGTTTGATTGGCCTCTTGGTCTGGCCTTGCTCCTACTGAGTAGCACTTGATTTGGTACCCTATGCTATCTCAGTCTATTTTTCCTGTTCCTGCGGTGCTTGGGTTTTTTTCTTCTTCCCCACTTGGGTACCTTTCTTGGATGCACCCTCTTTCTTTTATTGTGTCAGGTTCTTACCTAGATTTGGATTCTTGGGTGTCATTTTGTCTCCTGCAGGTGTTTGTTTGGGCCCTGCATTAGTCTCCTTATCTGCGGACATCTCTTGATTCAAGTCTGGAACCCTCTAGTCATCGTGTCAATCCTTGATGGCCATTTCTACATCCTCTTCCTTGGGGCAGTACCACAGCTGTATCCATTCATTCTTGCGATCCTTCCATGCTTGGATCCATACTACATGCCTGGTCACTTTAAAGTTGGCTATGCCCTGATATTGTGCGACCACTTTTGGCGTAATCCACCAAGTGTTGGAAATGCTTTCCTGCAGGTCGTTGTAATACCCTGCAAACATGCCTACATTCACACTTTTTTTTTAGGGTATGAAGTGCTCCCCAATGATAGGTATTGTGTTACACAACAATGATTGGATCTCTCGGAAAAGTATGTATACTTGGATCCCTCCATCCAATCAAGGTGATCAGGACAAGTAACCAAGAATAGTGAAATTGTGTCCCAAGGGCTTGGGCATCCTTCCAGTCCTCCAGGAATATATTTAACAAGTCCGGGGCCCAGCTGAGTATAGTGCCCTCCACACATTGTGTTGCAGCTACGATGACCCTGGAAGGGACTTCCTTCTTGCAACACTTCATGAGTAACTTCAAAACCATGATTTTTGTGTCCATCCTTGTTGCATCACTAATGCACTTAATTATGATTATGCGCGACCCTCTTTCTGTACCATACGTCTTATTCATTTCCTTGTCCAGTGCCTTCTCCTTCATTTTTTCATTGAGGAACTACGTGGGTGTCTCCCCCCGATGTGGAAACTATTGGAACAGGGGCAGACCCAGGGTTCAATGCTACAACAGTGCACCAACAAAACCCTAACTATCAGCCCTTTCGACAACACCTGCGAAGCAGATGAAGTCTCACTCAAGGTAGAGGAAACAATGGTTGCAAGAATCAGATGTATTCAACCTTGGCTGGGACACAGATCTTTGACTATATAGCTTACTAGAGCACTTAGCATTGTTAGTTCCTCAAGATACATACAATAACCACTTCTCTTATAAGACAGAGCGTCGTAGCATTCACACTAATCTATAGTATTCAAGCACTTAGTAATAGTAAGATATATCAAACCTAGTATATTATCACTAAGCATCTTCATACACATCATATCTAACATTCATACACATCTAGGAGCACAACGCATAAGGAGATCTTCCTACAAATATCAAAGCACTTAATAGAAGAAGAAGTAAACACATTCAATCAAATCACAAAGCATCACACATAGATTTACGTGGTTCACCCCCACCTTGTGACTACATCCACCAAATCTTCTTCTTTATTATCTCGGTAAAGTAGTAAGAGCACAGAGCCTCAACAACCCTTACTCCGCACAGGACAGAAGATCTGCGCAGTTTGCTAGATCCTTCTTCCTTGCACTTTAGCACAAAGCCTTTCACAACCTCCTACAACAACTTGCACTGAGATCTGAAAGTCTCTTACAATCATGCACAGAGCATTTACAATCAACATTCGATCACATGGATCTAATTACTAGAACTAATCCATCGACTCTCTTCTACCTTTCTTAGACATCTATTTATACATACAAAAGTGGGTCTAAGCATGGGTAAAACCACGGGTTGATATTCCTTTCCCATTACATTAACCCAAAACTTAAAAAGGGGCCCAAAAGTGGACCGAGATCCTGTGATCTCTGCTTCGTCTTGCACACTTCCTTCGATAGGGCGTCGAAGTCCCAAAAATGGTCAAATATGACAAAGTATCTCTCACAACTTGTTCAAGGGCCAACAGGCCCCCAACACTCACCTATGACTCATCTCGAGTCACTAAGGTTTGATCAATTCTTCTTCAAACGCCTCGAGCTTGGCTCGAGCTACTTCGACCTCCTACATTGAAACTACTTCTTGCTCAGTGAAATCCTAGATGTGTGTGGCATTCACCGGCCCTTCTAGGCATTGTTGTGTTGAATTTACGACCTGTTCCAGATCTGTTCCTTGGTTCTCGATCTCTATAAATAGCTGACATGCCTTATCTTGTGAAGGTTGAAGTTGTTGAGTTACTTCCATTACCTTGCTTTGGATTATATAGATCTGTTGCTGTGTTATATGCTGCTCGAAAGACCATTTCATTTTCTCTATGGGTGATAAGGCCTTCAGCTGCACCTGTAGTTTTTCAGCTTCATGCTTCGCCTCCTAGAGTTTCGACTCCAATTTTTGAAATTCAGGATTCTCAGTTAGGTTCTCATGTATCTGCGCACTTCTTCTACTTAATTATATGCATACCTCAATGAGTGCTTTAATCCTTTCTATTGTTCTCGGACAGTTATTTCTCGTTGGTCGCGTTCTTCTTGTAGGGTACTTGGTATGGTCTAAAGCTCTAATTCTATGACTCTTTGTTGAAGTTGTTGAATAACTTCAACAAGCTTCATCACTTGGTGTTCTAAGGGTTCTTCTTCTTTCTGCTCTAAGCTAGCCACAAAGAAAAATGCTCTGTTGACTGCTTCTTCAATCCCGATTTGCTTCGCAAGCAGTTGCTAATTTTCCTTTTGGATCTTTGCCCTGTCTTCTTCCAATTTTGCTTGGATAGTGTCCCTCTCTTATTGTGTAGCTCGGTGTTGCTAAATGATTTCCTCATGTGCTTACTTTAAGGCCTAGGTGGCAAGTGTGGTTTCTTCCCGTGCTTTCCGAAGGCATGCTTCAACTGTGGCAGCAATCTTGCATAGTTGAACTGGTTCATCTACCTCTTCTAATGTTTTTTCTTGCAGGGGCGCAGTGGAGACTACATGGCTAGACCGAATTGGCTGCTGCACTCCTTGGAGCTCGCTCTTAATTCTATTGTACATTGCCTCTTTCTTGGCTTCCTACTTTTCTGTTATTTCATCTATAGCTTTGTTGATAGTGGCGAGGAGGAAACTGAAGTCATCTAGGGTGAGCATGGTCTTCATCTTGTTTACAAGGGTTCTAGGTTTCTTTCAGGAGGAAGGTTTCAGAGGTGAAACCTTCCTTTTCTTCGACAAGTCCTCTTTGTCTTCTGGCGTCTGTTCGACTTCTTCGTCATTACCTTCTTGCTCAGGTGAAATGGATGCGGTCCTTATAGATCTGTTATCTATATCCTATATTTCCTCATCCTTCTTCATCTTCGTTGTTTTCTTCATCTTACAAGGCCCAGGTGTATCCTGTGCAACTTCTGGGCTGTCGATGTCGTAAAATTTTGCAGGGTCTACTGAAACAAGGAGTTTTTTCGACCATTCCTTGGTGATTTCCTCTAGGTATTCTTCTTTCATATTATAATAAGACTGTAACTACTCTTTGTTCTCATCAATGCGTGCTTTTATGTAAATGAAGTGACAGTCTGCGCTGAACTTCATTAAGGGCATAAACCTGAAGAGGGTATTTGGGGTTATCCAAGGCTCGGACTGGATGGTGTACTTAAAATTATTGTAGTAGGCGTGGAATACAACATTGGATTTCCATTGTTTGCTCATATCATTAGAGTACCATAAAGTACCGAACTTCCCGGCTAAGGGCTCAAAATGGTTTAGGTATGGGAAGGTTGCATCTTCCGGTGGCTCCCATGCAACGAAGGCTATAAGTAACAAGAGCCAGCTAAAATGGAATTCATGCCCCTGATCATGGGCTTCTCTATAGTCAATCTCTAGTTGATTCACCAGGTACTTCGCCCGGTTCATTTGTAGTCCCTTTGTGCACTTTCCTGCGAGGTCAACTACAAAGTCGGATACTTGCGTGGGTCGATTCTTGTGAACGCGCTTCCTTGCAATCAACTGACATGCATGGAAAACTGTGCCACTCTAAATAGAGGCTACCTTGTAGCCTTGTGCTCCTTTATTAACAATGCCATAATCTTCTTTGATATTCTGAGCAAGAGCGTGGTTTGTGGTCTTTCTAGGATAGTAGTCATGGGGATTAGGGCCCTACATGCTAAGACTTGTGATCCTATTGATCAATGCTGGATCAATTGTGATGCGGTGGTTCAAACATAGGTATCCTCCATGGTATCTCACGAGGAGTATCTTAGCATAGGCATTGACTTCTTGGTGACGTCCGAAATGTGGGATCTTCACGACGTTCGACAGAGTGGACTATGCAAGGTTCATAGTCCATTGCTAAGGGATGATCTTGAAGTTCTTGCCCTTCGTTCTGGTAAGGTACTTGTATGGGGCAAGTGTTCTATAGAATTTATGATCCCCCAAGCTGAAGTCACTAAAATTCAATGCTCCAATCTTGTCTTGATCTATGTGGACTGTGCATACCCCTTTCGGCTGGTACGCAGTGACTAGAGTGTACTCGAATCTCTAGGCTCGTTGTCTCTATTGATCGCACTGCTTAGAGGTGGTACGTAAGAATATAGGATGGATGGAACCAACCTCGCATTGTCCATATCATATTTATGTTTGGTTCTGTGTTCTGCGCTAGCTCGGGATTTTCCTGCTCAAGCAGTCGATGGGGAGGCTTGCACTCCTCTTGTTGAGGATTTCTGTAACCCTGTAGACAACCCTTGTTCTGAAATAACTCTTTCGGTTCTAAGGCTAGCAAGTACCTCTCTTGTATATTCTTTGGCTGCTCTAAATCCGTCAGACACACACGCTCGAAGAGAAAAATTAGTTGGGGTTCATAGTGATCTCAGATACTATACTAAGATGACCAACCAGATCGCAATGACCACTGTATACAACTACTATATGGTGGGATTCTAATTCTCAGTTGGAAAAATTGTTCTTCGTGCATGGTGCGGCAAACTAAATAAGAATTTCGGCAATGGTCTACTTGCAATGAGCATGAAGCTTCCATTAACATTGATTTTTTCATTATGGTGCAGTCCAACGGTCTAGTAATGATTCTTTAATTATTTTCTGTCCATTCGGGGAGGGAGTCGAACGGTTATATCGGTCCAATGGATATATCACTTCGTCATGGATAAGTGCCATAGGTCATTGTTCTGATATCTCGGCGAAGCTCCCATTCTACAAGGTTTCTTTCTGCGATGTTCTATATGGAATCTCCTGCAACTTTTCAATCTTTGCCTTCTTCTTACTTAACTTTCTAGCTTTCTTTCTAGTGAGCTTTGCTTCAGTAGTTCTTTTCCCATTCTGGCTCTTATTTTCCTTGGATATAGTTACTTCGCGTTGCTGAGGTTCTTTCTTAGGGTTCAGGTATAACATCTCTTCTTTATCTAAGATAGAAACTTCAGTCTTCCATGAGTCCTCTAGTGTTCTGATAACTTTGACATCTGGGTTCCTAGTGTGATATAGCTTTGATTTGTCCTCCTGTTCTTCAATCAACTGCGTGATCTTTCTGGTCATGAAGTCTTTTAACTCTTTTCTCTGTTGTTCTAAAACTTTTTTTTCTTCATTATTTCTGGCTTGATCTCTTTCAATCCAAGGATTTCCAAGTAACATAGTAAAAGGGGCGTTGTCCTCAATAAATTTGATAATCTCAAAATCTTCTTTTGTTGAAGTTCCATTAGCATTCATAGATATTTGATTGAGCCTTCCACATAGGTTCACTAGTTTCCCTATGAATAACCCTATTCCATTCAATGAAGGGATCATAACAGGCCTCCCTATAGGTTCTCAAGTTCTTTATGTCATAACATTCACCTGTGTTTCCTCATCTAGAATAGAGTCAACGTCGAAGTCTCCTATTCTTACCTCGATGCATTCTTTCTTGTTAAAAACCTCTGATAATCTAACATGTCGATGATCATTCAAGGTGTCTTGTATCTTGAGTAACATCTTGTATGATTCTCTCTGGGGTTCTGTTATTTATGGATCTGCCTTAAGATTTTCTTCTTTTAGATTCATGCCTTCCATTTTAGCAATCATTCTAGGGCAATCTAATACTTCATGGTCCAATTCTTTGCAACAGAGACAACTAGGTCTTCCACCAAGGCATTCCTTATCAATATGTCCATGTCTTCTGCAACTATAACAAAGGGTTAATCCTCTCTTTCTTTTAAATGATCCCCAACCTCTTTTGTACTGCGCACTAGGGTTATGGTAGCTAGCCTGCAAAAATTTCTTTCGAGGATCCTGCATCTTCTTGTTAGTCCAGACATTCTTTCTATGCATAGGTATAACATATCTATCAGATCTATTCATATCAAACTTTTTTTCATCTATCAGAGCCCTAGTTTCCAAGATAGGACAAAATCTATCAAACATACCTAGATCCATACTCTAGAAAAAAAAAATCACTTATTTTACTTTTGCAGAGAACAAAGCTTCCAGATCTAAAAAAAATTGACTATTCTTACCTCTGTGAGAGCACAAAGCTTACAAATATTACCTCTTTTTTGCATATCTGACCTTTCTTTCTTGGTACAAAGATTCACAAGTTAAGTAGAACACTGCACACTAGGGAAATAGATCTACGCACAAAGCTTTCCCGATTTCTAGATCAAATCTTTGCAGAAAGATTTTCTTGCTCAGTTTCAAGCAATCACAGTTCCAATCCCGGCAACATAACCATTTGTTGGCACAGGGTTGGACCCAAGGTTCAACGCTACAACATCTCACCAACAAAACCCTAACTACCATCTCTTTCAGAAACACTTGTGAAGCAGATGAAGTCTCACCCGAGGTAGAGGTAGGGGTGGTTGCAAGAATCAGGTGTCTGCAACCTTAGCTGAGACACATATCTGTAACTATACAACTTACTAGAGCACTTAGCACCATTAGTTCCTTAGGATACATTCAATAACCACTTTTCTTATAAGACAGAGCTTTGCATCATTCACACTAATCTATAGTATTCAAGAACTTAGCAACAATAAGATAGATAAAACCCAGTATATTAGCACTAAGCATCTTCATACACATCATATCTAACATTCATACACATCTAGGAGCACAAAGAATAAGTAGATCTTCCTACAAATATCAAAGCACTTAGCAGAAGAAGAAATAAACACATTGAATCAAAGCACAAAGCATCATACACAGATTTAGGTGGTTCAACCCCACCCTGGGGCTACGTCCACCAACTCTTCTTATTTATTATCTTGATCAAGCAGTTACAACACAAAGCCTCAACAACCCTTACTCCGCACAGGACAGAATATTTCTGCAGCTCACTAGATCCCTCTTCCTTGTTCTTCAGCACAAAGCCTTTCACAACCTCCTACAACAACTTGCATTGAGCTCTACAAGTCTCTTACAATCATGCACAAAGCATTTAAAATCAACATTCGATCACACAGACCTAATTACTAGCACTAAGCCATCGACTCTCTTCTACATTTCCTAGACATCTATTTATACATACAAAAGTTGGCCTAAGCATGGGTAAACCTACGGGCCGACATCCCTTTCCCATTACATTAATGAAAACCTTAAAAAGGGGCCCAAAAGAGGACCCAGATCCTGTTATATTTTCTTCGTCTTGCATGCTTCCTTTGATAGGGCGTTGAAGTCCCAAAAATGGTCAAATTTGACCAAGTATCTCCCACAACTTGGTTAAGGGCCAACATCAGCCCTGTAATATATGTAATGAGATCTACCTCTATCAAGATGGGCTCTTCCACACATAGGTATCCTCCATGGGTAACTACCATCAATTTCTTGACGCAGTTGGTTACGTCTCGACCCCTTCCAAAGTGTGAGATGTCCAATAGGCCTAGAATCTCGGTTTTGGCCAATCTGGTTTCCCACTGTTTTGGTTGGTTAATTGGTTCGCTGAAGTGTCTTATACCCACAGTATCCAGGTAAAATTTCTTGGAAAACTCTGAAATTTTTTTTGTGTCAGTCACATCATGATATACGTACTGTAGTTTTTCCACATGGCCTAATAGGATACCCGCACCAAGCACCCCTTCCAAAATGTGCAGGAAAACTATGGTTGTGGCAGCCTGCCTACGCAGTGATCATGCAACTGGCTACTTGCCCTTTCGTTGTGGTGGCTGACTCGAGGTTCCAGCCTCCATTTTTCTCTCTTATGCATACTCCTCTTCCTGACCGATGACATATTCTACTATTCCCTCCTATGGTTTCTCCGGCGTGGTTGTGTGTGACCTTTTTGGTGCAGTCATTTNTGACATGCCTTATCTTGTGAAGGTTGAAGTTGTTGAGTTACTTCCATTACCTTGCTTTGGATTATATAGATCTGTTGCTGTGTTATATGCTGCTCGAAAGACCATTTCATTTTCTCTATGGGTGATAAGGCCTTCAGCTGCACCTGTAGTTTTTCAGCTTCATGCTTCGCCTCCTAGAGTTTCGACTCCAATTTTTGAAATTCAGGATTCTCAGTTAGGTTCTCATGTATCTGCGCACTTCTTCTACTTAATTATATGCATACCTCAATGAGTGCTTTAATCCTTTCTATTGTTCTCGGACAGTTATTTCTCGTTGGTCGCGTTCTTCTTGTAGGGTACTTGGTATGGTCTAAAGCTCTAATTCTATGACTCTTTGTTGAAGTTGTTGAATAACTTCAACAAGCTTCATCACTTGGTGTTCTAAGGGTTCTTCTTCTTTCTGCTCTAAGCTAGCCACAAAGAAAAATGCTCTGTTGACTGCTTCTTCAATCCCGATTTGCTTCGCAAGCAGTTGCTAATTTTCCTTTTGGATCTTTGCCCTGTCTTCTTCCAATTTTGCTTGGATAGTGTCCCTCTCTTATTGTGTAGCTCGGTGTTGCTAAATGATTTCCTCATGTGCTTACTTTAAGGCCTAGGTGGCAAGTGTGGTTTCTTCCCGTGCTTTCCGAAGGCATGCTTCAACTGTGGCAGCAATCTTGCATAGTTGAACTGGTTCATCTACCTCTTCTAATGTTTTTTCTTGCAGGGGCGCAGTGGAGACTACATGGCTAGACCGAATTGGCTGCTGCACTCCTTGGAGCTCGCTCTTAATTCTATTGTACATTGCCTCTTTCTTGGCTTCCTACTTTTCTGTTATTTCATCTATAGCTTTGTTGATAGTGGCGAGGAGGAAACTGAAGTCATCTAGGGTGAGCATGGTCTTCATCTTGTTTACAAGGGTTCTAGGTTTCTTTCAGGAGGAAGGTTTCAGAGGTGAAACCTTCCTTTTCTTCGACAAGTCCTCTTTGTCTTCTGGCGTCTGTTCGACTTCTTCGTCATTACCTTCTTGCTCAGGTGAAATGGATGCGGTCCTTATAGATCTGTTATCTATATCCTATATTTCCTCATCCTTCTTCATCTTCGTTGTTTTCTTCATCTTACAAGGCCCAGGTGTATCCTGTGCAACTTCTGGGCTGTCGATGTCGTAAAATTTTGCAGGGTCTACTGAAACAAGGAGTTTTTTCGACCATTCCTTGGTGATTTCCTCTAGGTATTCTTCTTTCATATTATAATAAGACTGTAACTACTCTTTGTTCTCATCAATGCGTGCTTTTATGTAAATGAAGTGACAGTCTGCGCTGAACTTCATTAAGGGCATAAACCTGAAGAGGGTATTTGGGGTTATCCAAGGCTCGGACTGGATGGTGTACTTAAAATTATTGTAGTAGGCGTGGAATACAACATTGGATTTCCATTGTTTGCTCATATCATTAGAGTACCATAAAGTACCGAACTTCCCGGCTAAGGGCTCAAAATGGTTTAGGTATGGGAAGGTTGCATCTTCCGGTGGCTCCCATGCAACGAAGGCTATAAGTAACAAGAGCCAGCTAAAATGGAATTCATGCCCCTGATCATGGGC
This sequence comes from Picea glauca, assembly GCA_000966675.3. Taxonomy (NCBI): domain Eukaryota; kingdom Viridiplantae; phylum Streptophyta; class Pinopsida; order Pinales; family Pinaceae; genus Picea; species Picea glauca. The sequence goes on from JZKD02S1814678.1 coordinate 49,381, forward strand.
TTCTCTATAGTCAATCTCTAGTTGATTCACCAGGTACTTCGCCCGGTTCATTTGTAGTCCCTTTGTGCACTTTCCTGCGAGGTCAACTACAAAGTCGGATACTTGCGTGGGTCGATTCTTGTGAACGCGCTTCCTTGCAATCAACTGACATGCATGGAAAACTGTGCCACTCTAAATAGAGGCTACCTTGTAGCCTTGTGCTCCTTTATTAACAATGCCATAATCTTCTTTGATATTCTGAGCAAGAGCGTGGTTTGTGGTCTTTCTAGGATAGTAGTCATGGGGATTAGGGCCCTACATGCTAAGACTTGTGATCCTATTGATCAATGCTGGATCAATTGTGATGCGGTGGTTCAAACATAGGTATCCTCCATGGTATCTCACGAGGAGTATCTTAGCATAGGCATTGACTTCTTGGTGACGTCCGAAATGTGGGATCTTCACGACGTTCGACAGAGTGGACTATGCAAGGTTCATAGTCCATTGCTAAGGGATGATCTTGAAGTTCTTGCCCTTCGTTCTGGTAAGGTACTTGTATGGGGCAAGTGTTCTATAGAATTTATGATCCCCCAAGCTGAAGTCACTAAAATTCAATGCTCCAATCTTGTCTTGATCTATGTGGACTGTGCATACCCCTTTCGGCTGGTACGCAGTGACTAGAGTGTACTCGAATCTCTAGGCTCGTTGTCTCTATTGATCGCACTGCTTAGAGGTGGTACGTAAGAATATAGGATGGATGGAACCAACCTCGCATTGTCCATATCATATTTATGTTTGGTTCTGTGTTCTGCGCTAGCTCGGGATTTTCCTGCTCAAGCAGTCGATGGGGAGGCTTGCACTCCTCTTGTTGAGGATTTCTGTAACCCTGTAGACAACCCTTGTTCTGAAATAACTCTTTCGGTTCTAAGGCTAGCAAGTACCTCTCTTGTATATTCTTTGGCTGCTCTAAATCCGTCAGACACACACGCTCGAAGAGAAAAATTAGTTGGGGTTCATAGTGATCTCAGATACTATACTAAGATGACCAACCAGATCGCAATGACCACTGTATACAACTACTATATGGTGGGATTCTAATTCTCAGTTGGAAAAATTGTTCTTCGTGCATGGTGCGGCAAACTAAATAAGAATTTCGGCAATGGTCTACTTGCAATGAGCATGAAGCTTCCATTAACATTGATTTTTTCATTATGGTGCAGTCCAACGGTCTAGTAATGATTCTTTAATTATTTTCTGTCCATTCGGGGAGGGAGTCGAACGGTTATATCGGTCCAATGGATATATCACTTCGTCATGGATAAGTGCCATAGGTCATTGTTCTGATATCTCGGCGAAGCTCCCATTCTACAAGGTTTCTTTCTGCGATGTTCTATATGGAATCTCCTGCAACTTTTCAATCTTTGCCTTCTTCTTACTTAACTTTCTAGCTTTCTTTCTAGTGAGCTTTGCTTCAGTAGTTCTTTTCCCATTCTGGCTCTTATTTTCCTTGGATATAGTTACTTCGCGTTGCTGAGGTTCTTTCTTAGGGTTCAGGTATAACATCTCTTCTTTATCTAAGATAGAAACTTCAGTCTTCCATGAGTCCTCTAGTGTTCTGATAACTTTGACATCTGGGTTCCTAGTGTGATATAGCTTTGATTTGTCCTCCTGTTCTTCAATCAACTGCGTGATCTTTCTGGTCATGAAGTCTTTTAACTCTTTTCTCTATTGTTCTAAAACTTTTTTTTCTTCATTATTTCTGGCTTGATCTCTTTTAATCCAAGGATTTCCAAGTAACATAGTAAACGGGGCGTTGTCCTCAATAAATTTGATAATCTCAAAATCTTCTTCTGTTGAAGTTCCATTAGCATTCATAGATATTTGATTGAGCCTTCCACATAGGTTCACTAGTTTCCCTATGAATAACCCTATTCCATTCAGTGAAGGGGTCATAACAGGCCTCCCTATAGGTTCTCAAGTTCTTTATGTCATAACATTCACCTATGTTTCCTCATCTAGAATAGAGTCAACGTCGAAGTCTCCTATTCTTACCTCGATGAATTCTTTCTTGTTAAAAACCTCTGATAATCTAACATGTCGATGATCATTCAAGGTGTCTTGTATCTTGAGTAACATCTTGTATGATTCTCTCTAGGGTTCTATTATTTATGGATCTGCCTTAGGATTTTCTTCTTTTAGATTCATGCCTTCCATTTTAGCAATCATTCTAGGGAAATCTAATACTTCATGGTCCAATTCTTTGCAACAGAGACAACTAGGTCTTCCACCAAGGCATTCCTTATCAATATGTCCAGGTCTTCTGCAACTATAACAAAGGGTTAATCCTCTCTTTCTTTTAAATGATCCCCAACCTCTTTTGTACTGTGCACTAGGGTTATGGTAGCTAGCCTGAAAAAATTTCTTTCGAGGATCCTGCATCTTCTTGTTAGTCCAGACATTCTTTCTATGCATAGGTATAACATATCTATCAGATCTATTCATATCAAACTTTTTTTCATCTATCAGAGCCCTAGTTTCCAAGATAGGACAAAATCTATCAAACATACCTAGATCCATACTCTAGAAAAAAAAAATCACTTATTTTACTTTTGCAGAGAACAAAGCTTCCAGATCTAAAAAAAATTGACTATTCTTACCTCTGTGAGAGCACAAAGCTTACAAATATTACCTCTTTTTTGCATATCTGACCTTTCTTTCTTGGTACAAAGATTCACAAGTTAAGTAGAACACTGCACACTAGGGAAATAGATCTACGCACAAAGCTTTCCCGATTTCTAGATCAAATCTTTGCAGAAAGATTTTCTTGCTCAGTTTCAAGCAATCACAGTTCCAATCCCGGCAACATAACCATTTGTTGGCACAGGGTTGGACCCAAGGTTCAACGCTACAACATCTCACCAACAAAACCCTAACTACCATCTCTTTCAGAAACACTTGTGAAGCAGATGAAGTCTCACCCGAGGTAGAGGTAGGGGTGGTTGCAAGAATCAGGTGTCTGCAACCTTAGCTGAGACACATATCTGTAACTATACAACTTACTAGAGCACTTAGCACCATTAGTTCCTTAGGATACATTCAATAACCACTTTTCTTATAAGACAGAGCTTTGCATCATTCACACTAATCTATAGTATTCAAGAACTTAGCAACAATAAGATAGATAAAACCCAGTATATTAGCACTAAGCATCTTCATACACATCATATCTAACATTCATACACATCTAGGAGCACAAAGAATAAGTAGATCTTCCTACAAATATCAAAGCACTTAGCAGAAGAAGAAATAAACACATTGAATCAAAGCACAAAGCATCATACACAGATTTAGGTGGTTCAACCCCACCCTGGGGCTACGTCCACCAACTCTTCTTATTTATTATCTTGATCAAGCAGTTACAACACAAAGCCTCAACAACCCTTACTCCGCACAGGACAGAATATTTCTGCAGCTCACTAGATCCCTCTTCCTTGTTCTTCAGCACAAAGCCTTTCACAACCTCCTACAACAACTTGCATTGAGCTCTACAAGTCTCTTACAATCATGCACAAAGCATTTAAAATCAACATTCGATCACACAGACCTAATTACTAGCACTAAGCCATCGACTCTCTTCTACATTTCCTAGACATCTATTTATACATACAAAAGTTGGCCTAAGCATGGGTAAACCTACGGGCCGACATCCCTTTCCCATTACATTAATGAAAACCTTAAAAAGGGGCCCAAAAGAGGACCCAGATCCTGTTATATTTTCTTCGTCTTGCATGCTTCCTTTGATAGGGCGTTGAAGTCCCAAAAATGGTCAAATTTGACCAAGTATCTCCCACAACTTGGTTAAGGGCCAACATCAGCCCTGTAATATATGTAATGAGATCTACCTCTATCAAGATGGGCTCTTCCACACATAGGTATCCTCCATGGGTAACTACCATCAATTTCTTGACGCAGTTGGTTACGTCTCGACCCCTTCCAAAGTGTGAGATGTCCAATAGGCCTAGAATCTCGGTTTTGGCCAATCTGGTTTCCCACTGTTTTGGTTGGTTAATTGGTTCGCTGAAGTGTCTTATACCCACAGTATCCAGGTAAAATTTCTTGGAAAACTCTGAAATTTTTTTTGTGTCAGTCACATCATGATATACGTACTGTAGTTTTTCCACATGGCCTAATAGGATACCCGCACCAAGCACCCCTTCCAAAATGTGCAGGAAAACTATGGTTGTGGCAGCCTGCCTACGCAGTGATCATGCAACTGGCTACTTGCCCTTTCGTTGTGGTGGCTGACTCGAGGTTCCAGCCTCCATTTTTCTCTCTTATGCATACTCCTCTTCCTGACCGATGACATATTCTACTATTCCCTCCTATGGTTTCTCCGGCGTGGTTGTGTGTGACCTTTTTGGTGCAGTCATTTATGCCTGGTTCAGGACCATCCAATTAACCCTAGGGATTCTTCAGGGATTTCAGAGTGTGAAGGATTTCTTGTATCCTAGGTTTGTTGGCTCTATCCTACTTCTGAAATATCGATATCCATTCCCACTGGTGGTGTCTATTGGGTTTCCTCCACCACTGGTGTGTGGTTTCCTGGTTTGATATTGGGCGATGAGATTTCGTCCAAGTTGACGAATTATGGAGGTCAAGGTGGTTGTTGTTCGCTTCCCTGTGGCTGTTGAGGTTATCTGAGGTTGCTTCGAGGTCATCTGAAAGCCTATCTCGGTGCTCCTAGCTTGGGTGGTGCCATGATGGTAAATATGTTCTCCATCAAGCTTAGTTGGCTCTGTAACTTCTGCAAGCTGGCTCTCTCCCTCATATACTCTTTTGCTTTGTACTTTTCTCAATTTCACAATAAATCTTTTGATCCATGCGTGCTTACCTTATATAGGAACCATGCGAATCTTCTCGGAGATGTTACCCAATTTGCGTTTTGAATGAAATGACACTTTTTGCATACTTGACATTGAATTTCGTTGTTGCAACCAGTTGATCTGATTAATGTCGCATCCCATCAATCATTCTTGTCATTCAATTTTGATAGACTCCATCTGTTGGTGCCTATTTTCTGTACCTGTCCTTTCCATCGTTTCCTCCTTTTAATGATAGTTAGTCCTTTCTCCATCATGCTAACATTTTCAAGTGCACATGCACATTCTCTTTTCGGTGTGCTATGCCTTTCTTGCTATCTTTTGATGTTCGACACAGTAATCCCTTTTTTGTTGCGCTTAGTTTTTTTTTTTTTCAAGTGCTAGGAGGATGATTGTCCCTATACAACTTCAGTAGACTCCCATTGATCATCCCTCTAAGTTCCGCTCGTCCTAAATCCTTCTTTCATTTATCCACTTCTCCTTCCATTTCTCCTTCTCCTGCCAGTGCTTCTCCATGCATGCAGGGAAGTCTAGTTGTCTGACTCCATTGTCATTAAACCTTTGTTATATAGTAATATCTTAATGGAAGTATATAATGATCTGATGTACCTACATCGAGGTCCATTCAAAAACTCTTGTTCAGCTGCGTTGTAATACTTTGTTGTATCTACTGCAAATTTTGTGATAAATCCTACAACAATGTTGTCTAACCAGAAATCTACTACACGCGTAAATTTATTATCAACTCGTTGTAACTGTTTGATCTCTTCAGGTTTCCACTCTAGTTGTTTGATCCAATTTTTAGGATGGTTGTCTTTCAATCTTTTTATCCACTCCTAAAATACATGTGGGAAATCACAAAAAAATACTTCATGCAAGTCACTGAATATGTACTTATCTAGATATTTGTGCGGTGTCAACTTCAGATTTTTGTTATCTTTGAGAAATCTCTAGCTCCTTTGTCTTCAACCAACTCTTTATCTCTACCTCCATTGGATTCCATGGTCTCAACATTCCCTTTTAGATTCGCATTCTCTCAGTGTCTTGTTATTCGGTCTGACATTCCTTTGACGCGTATTCCGCAAATCTCACATACTGAATCCCATTTTCTTCCAACCAACTAGAAACGAAACCATTTGTTGGATTTTACTCTTCTATTGGTATTTCTCTCACTTAGGATAATTTATGGGTTATTTTGATTCTATCTTACTATCACAAATTGACCCTGGTTCAGATTTGATAAGCTCCCAACAAAATCCCTTTAAAACTATCATCCCCTCTGGTAGACCAAAAGGAAACGCAACACACAGAGCATACTACAGAGTCTCACCCAAGATATCTATATGGGTGGCTGCAATACTCGGATGTTTGCAACATGGGAATGAGTGCAGATCTGTGGTTGTACTCTATAATCTTTACTCATTCATTCTAACATCGACTTATAGCAGTCATTCTATTCATNAAAAATTTCTTTCGAGGATCCTGCATCTTCTTGTTAGTCCAGACATTCTTTCTATGCATAGGTATAACATATCTATCAGATCTATTCATATCAAACTTTTTTTCATCTATCAGAGCCCTAGTTTCCAAGATAGGACAAAATCTATCAAACATACCTAGATCCATACTCTAGAAAAAAAAAATCACTTATTTTACTTTTGCAGAGAACAAAGCTTCCAGATCTAAAAAAAATTGACTATTCTTACCTCTGTGAGAGCACAAAGCTTACAAATATTACCTCTTTTTTGCATATCTGACCTTTCTTTCTTGGTACAAAGATTCACAAGTTAAGTAGAACACTGCACACTAGGGAAATAGATCTACGCACAAAGCTTTCCCGATTTCTAGATCAAATCTTTGCAGAAAGATTTTCTTGCTCAGTTTCAAGCAATCACAGTTCCAATCCCGGCAACATAACCATTTGTTGGCACAGGGTTGGACCCAAGGTTCAACGCTACAACATCTCACCAACAAAACCCTAACTACCATCTCTTTCAGAAACACTTGTGAAGCAGATGAAGTCTCACCCGAGGTAGAGGTAGGGGTGGTTGCAAGAATCAGGTGTCTGCAACCTTAGCTGAGACACATATCTGTAACTATACAACTTACTAGAGCACTTAGCACCATTAGTTCCTTAGGATACATTCAATAACCACTTTTCTTATAAGACAGAGCTTTGCATCATTCACACTAATCTATAGTATTCAAGAACTTAGCAACAATAAGATAGATAAAACCCAGTATATTAGCACTAAGCATCTTCATACACATCATATCTAACATTCATACACATCTAGGAGCACAAAGAATAAGTAGATCTTCCTACAAATATCAAAGCACTTAGCAGAAGAAGAAATAAACACATTGAATCAAAGCACAAAGCATCATACACAGATTTAGGTGGTTCAACCCCACCCTGGGGCTACGTCCACCAACTCTTCTTATTTATTATCTTGATCAAGCAGTTACAACACAAAGCCTCAACAACCCTTACTCCGCACAGGACAGAATATTTCTGCAGCTCACTAGATCCCTCTTCCTTGTTCTTCAGCACAAAGCCTTTCACAACCTCCTACAACAACTTGCATTGAGCTCTACAAGTCTCTTACAATCATGCACAAAGCATTTAAAATCAACATTCGATCACACAGACCTAATTACTAGCACTAAGCCATCGACTCTCTTCTACATTTCCTAGACATCTATTTATACATACAAAAGTTGGCCTAAGCATGGGTAAACCTACGGGCCGACATCCCTTTCCCATTACATTAATGAAAACCTTAAAAAGGGGCCCAAAAGAGGACCCAGATCCTGTTATATTTTCTTCGTCTTGCATGCTTCCTTTGATAGGGCGTTGAAGTCCCAAAAATGGTCAAATTTGACCAAGTATCTCCCACAACTTGGTTAAGGGCCAACATCAGCCCTGTAATATATGTAATGAGATCTACCTCTATCAAGATGGGCTCTTCCACACATAGGTATCCTCCATGGGTAACTACCATCAATTTCTTGACGCAGTTGGTTACGTCTCGACCCCTTCCAAAGTGTGAGATGTCCAATAGGCCTAGAATCTCGGTTTTGGCCAATCTGGTTTCCCACTGTTTTGGTTGGTTAATTGGTTCGCTGAAGTGTCTTATACCCACAGTATCCAGGTAAAATTTCTTGGAAAACTCTGAAATTTTTTTTGTGTCAGTCACATCATGATATACGTACTGTAGTTTTTCCACATGGCCTAATAGGATACCCGCACCAAGCACCCCTTCCAAAATGTGCAGGAAAACTATGGTTGTGGCAGCCTGCCTACGCAGTGATCATGCAACTGGCTACTTGCCCTTTCGTTGTGGTGGCTGACTCGAGGTTCCAGCCTCCATTTTTCTCTCTTATGCATACTCCTCTTCCTGACCGATGACATATTCTACTATTCCCTCCTATGGTTTCTCCGGCGTGGTTGTGTGTGACCTTTTTGGTGCAGTCATTTCTGCCTGGTTCGGGACCATCCAATTAACCCTAGGGCTTCTTTAGGGATTTCAAAGTGTGAAGGATTTCTTGTATCCTGGGTTTGTTGGCTCTATCCTACTTCTGAAATATCGATATCCATTCCCACTGGTGGTGTCTATTGGGTTTCCTCCACCACTGGTGTGTGGTTTCCTGGTTTGATATTGGGCGACAAGATTTCGTCCAAGTTGACGAATTATGGAGGTCAAGGTGGTTGTTGTTCACTTCCCTGTGGCTATTGAGGTTATCCGAGGTTTCTTCGAGGTCATCTGCAAGCCTATCTCGGTGCTCCTAGCTTGGGTGGTTGCATGATGGTAAATATGTTCTCCATCAAGCTTAGTTGGCTCTGTAACTTCTGCAAGCTGGCTCTCTCCCTCATATACTCTTTTTCTTTGTACTTTTCTCAATTTCACAATAAATCTTCTGATCCATGCGTGCTTACCTTATATAGGAACCATGCGAATCTTCTCGGAGATGTTACCCAATTTGCGTTTTGAATGAAATGACACTTTTTTCATACTTGACATTGAATTCCATTGTTGCAACCAGTTGACTTGATTAATGTCGCATCCCATCAATCATTCTTTTCATTCAATTTTGATAGCCTCCATCTGTTGGTGCCTATTTTATGTACCTGTCCTTTCCATCGTTTCCTCCTTTTAATGATAGTTGGTCCTTTCTCCATCATGCTAACATTTTCAAGTGCACATGCACATTCTCTTTTCGGTGTGCTATGCCTTTCTTGCTATCTTTTGATGTTCGACACAGTAATCCCTTTGTTGTTGCGCTTAGTTTTTTTCTTTTCAAGTGATAGGACGCTGATTGTCCCTATACAACTTCAGTAGACTCCCATTGATCATCCCTCTAAGTTTCGTTCCTCCTAAATCCTTCTTTCATTTATCCACTTCTCCTTCCATTTCTCCTTCTCCTGCCAGTGCTTCTCCATGCATGCAGGGAAGTCTAGTTGTCTGACTCCATTGTCATTAAACCTTTGTTATATAGTAATATCTTAATGGAAGTATATAATGATCTGATGTACCTACATCGAGGTCCATTCAAAAACTCTTGTTCAGCTGCGTTGTAATACTTTGTTGTATCTACTGCAAATTTTGTGATAAATCCTACAACAATGTTGTCTAACCAGAAATCTACTACACGCGTAAATTTATTATCAACTCGTTGTAACTGTTTGATCTCTTCAGGTTTCCACTCTAGTTGTTTGATCCAATTTTTAGGATGGTTGTCTTTCAATCTTTTTATCCACTCCTAAAATACATGTGGGAAATCACAAAAAAATACTTCATGCAAGTCACTGAATATGTACTTATCTAGATATTTGTGCGGTGTCAACTTCAGATTTTTGTTATCTTTGAGAAATCTCTAGCTCCTTTGTCTTCAACCAACTCTTTATCTCTACCTCCATTGGATTCCATGGTCTCAACATTCCCTTTTAGATTCGCATTCTCTCAGTGTCTTGTTATTCGGTCTGACATTCCTTTGACGCGTATTCCGCAAATCTCACATACTGAATCCCATTTTCTTCCAACCAACTAGAAACGAAACCATTTGTTGGATTTTACTCTTCTATTGGTATTTCTCTCACTTAGGATAATTTATGGGTTATTTTGATTCTATCTTACTATCACAAATTGACCCTGGTTCAGATTTGATAAGCTCCCAACAAAATCCCTTTAAAACTATCATCCCCTCTGGTAGACCAAAAGGAAACGCAACACACAGAGCATACTACAGAGTCTCACCCAAGATATCTATATGGGTGGCTGCAATACTCGGATGTTTGCAACATGGGAATGAGTGCAGATCTGTGGTTGTACTCTATAATCTTTACTCATTCATTCTAACATCGACTTATAGCAGTCATTCTATTCATTCATGTGGAATACCATATCTAACTAGTTAATCCATTCATCTAACATTCAACAATTAATCAAAAATAAATATGCATACATTCATTCACATAACACAGGTGTTACCATGGTTTACCCCCTCCTAGGATACATCCACAAAGATACGGATCTCAATATTTTGTTATGGTTCAGTAATATATCATGCCATGTGTGTTTACAATATTAGGTCTCATTCTCTTCCATAGGTTCCTCGATCCCTGTGAGGTTGAATAGATCACACCAGGATCCTTAGCCTACGATCTAAACCTCAAGATCAAGTCGCTCACTACTTCCCTAGATCACCAACTTAATGACTTGTATAGTTCTTACAACTCTCTCTTCCACTGTGTAGGTATGTTTCTCTCCCCCCCCTCTGCCTCTCTCTTCTTCCTCTAAGTAATACTTATTTATATCCTTGGCTCACTAGCCATTACAATACATTACAAAAACCCTAAACCTAGTGTCATTAGGTCTTCTTTGCATGCGCACCTTGCCTGCTTCTCTTACATGTGTTTATTTTCCTTCCAGATGTCTTTTCCTCCTTGCGTGATTCTCCTCCAAAAACAACCTTTCTTCCTAAGTCAACCTGCATCCAACAGATGATGATGATGGTGATTTAGGGGGAATAAAGGTACATATATGCATATTATGACAGAAGAATGGTTGAAGAACCATGTATGAGAAAGAGTTTCCTATTGAACGGATAGATACAACGATTAACGACCCATGTATTCTGGTGGAGGGATACTCTTTTATATATACTTCAACTTAGATTTGTGGTTGTAGGTACAAGATGGAAATTAGAGAAGATTGAGAATGAAGAATACCAAAGATTGTAGAAAAAAAGAACACCAAGGGAAAGGAAGATACAAAACCTAGAAGAGAAAAAGGGACCAATTTAATGAAGATTTGTCATGAAGAAGGGGACATTCCTATTTGTAATGAAAAATATGAAGAAAATTGTAACAATGTAGACAAATTTTAGAAGTCTACATAGGAATGAGATATGGAGAGAAATGAGTAGATGTAGGGATGAAAATTGTTGAAAGAATCATGGAGATATTGTGAAGAGATCATAGGAGTTAATTATGGAGATGGTTGTGTATCCGTTTGAACTAATTAGATAATTATGAAATAATTTTTATGGTAACCTATAGTTATATAAGGGATCATTTATACATAAATGGAATATATGAGAATGGTTTTATAATAAATTTCCCCTTCAAGGGATTGAAGCATATTTTTTTGTCTCCCTTGCTTTTCAAATAGTAGTGTAAGTATGGTTTTATTTCTGTTGCGCCTATGACTTCATCATCAAGAATAGGGGAAAAACTATTCCTTCCACCTACACCACACAATCTTTCAAAAAAAAGAAAAAAAAGACACTTTGTGGCGTTTAATTCACATTAATAATAATAATAATCTATTTTTTAAGGTCACGGCTAAGACACACCAAATTGGTGTATGAGACCCCCTTGTTTGTGGGACAAGGGACCCCCCTCCGCCCAATGATTTTTTTAAAAGTGCTTGATGGTTATAGTTCAAATCCTAGGAATCATGTGTGTGTGTGTGTGTGCGTGTGGAAGAGATTAAGTTTCATGATATGGAATTACATAATTGCCATATTCTTATGCAACAACTCCTTCCAATAGTAGTGTTCCATGTGTTGTCAAAAGCAATTTGAAACACAATTCATAAGATTTGGTTCATTTATAAGAAAAATTCTGCAAAATTTCTAGATCCAAAAGATCTTGAAAACTTAGAAGGTGATGTTGTGGAGACATTTTTCTTGCTTGAAACATATTTCCCCCATCATCAATTTATATAATGGTACATTTGACCATGCACTTGTTATGAGGAATGTGTTTTTGTAGCCTAGTGGCATACCAATGGATGTACCCTTTTGAAAGGTCAATGAAATTTTATTGTGTACTTAAGTCCACATAAATTCCAAAATATTATGCTCCTGATCTAGTACATCACTAAAAAGTTTACTTTATACCACTTGTACTAAACCCTAAGTACATGCCACTTTGCATCGCCAGTTAGTTGGTATCCCTTTATATTTGACTCATGTCCATCCTAATATTTCATTTGTTCTTGGTCTTGTCACCCAATGCATGCAAAACACCCCATGAGAGCCATTGCAAAGTGGGAAAGAAGACACGTCGGTATATTTGGGGTATAGTTAAGTTTGGGATACATTATAGTTCAAGGGAGAATCCTTTGTTGGTTGGTTTCACTGATTTTGATTGTGCTAGTGACCCTGATGATTGAAATTCCACTGTAGGTTATGTTTTCAATATTTGTTCCAGACCTATCACTTGTTCTTGTAAGAAACAACAAGATCTTTCTCTTTAATCAATAGAAGTAGAGTATCGCGTAGTAGTAAATGCAATCCAATAGGTCGTGTGGCTTTGATAGATCCTTTGAGAGTTTGGATTCCAGTAGTAGTATCTGACCACACTCTGGTGTGACAATCACGATGCCATCAAGATTGCCAAATATCTAGTTCAACATCAA
>JZKD02S1814689.1:18460-35877 GCA_000966675.3 Picea glauca
GAGCAACATCACACAATACCTCATCTTTGAAGGGCTTGATGCCATACGACAGTCGGCACTGTTGCCCAACGCAGAGATCGCTTCCTTGGCGGAGCCATCCAATGGTGTAGGGTTTTGGGTGCGGAATTGTTGGCAGGACCAGCCACTTGATGACCTCTGCTGAGATAAGGTTCTTCTGGCTACCGCTGTCAATGATGAAGTGCAGCGGGGTGCCTTTTACCCACATCTGTGAATGGAAGAGGCGCTCTCCTTCTTCTGGCTTGTCTGGTTCACCAGGTTGGATCTTGGTGGTAGCAACGATGGCACTGGGTTCTGCATCAATGATCTGTCTTCCCCTTTCTGGTTCTGTCTCAGAGTCAGAATATGCATCTGATTCAGAGGCTTTCACTTCAGCCACCAGCGACTTCTTTGAGCAACAGTCAACATTGTTATGCCAAGGGCTCTTATGGAAGTCGCACCACTTCCCGATATCTTTCTTTGCCTTTTCGATGTCCTTCTTTGCTTGTGGCTTGTACTGGTTTTCTTGATACTGTCCATATTTTCTATGTCCTTTGTTCGGTGGGTTGGGGCCGCCCTTTCCTGGCTTTTGTTGTGAGGGGTTCCCAGGCCCAAATTGCCGCGTCTTTTATTTGAGCTTCTACTCGATTTTAACGGCATATCAGTAGGCCGCGTCCAAGGATGAGATGTCTAGAAATTTTATTTCGGTCTAGATGTATCTATGCAGAGCACCGTGATACTTGAGCACCAAATGTCGCTCCAAATCTTTGATACCCAACTTGGTGCGCAAGGTATGGAAGATGTTTGTGAAATCTAGCACTGCTTGGTCTCTTTCTTGCTGCAGTGTGGTCCATTTGGTATATAGGTCGTCATAACTTCTGACAGGGTAGTATTGTTCCTTAATAGCATCCTTGAAGGATTCCCAGGTGGCCATGACTGAAAATAATGAGGTTTCCTCTATTTCCTTTTGCTCACAGAAATTTTCCCACCAATCTTTGACATGGGGAACGACTTTGAGGAGCACAAAAGTAATCTTTTCTCTATTCGAAAATTTATGAACAGAAAAATACCCTTCTAGCAGATTCAACCACTTGTCTACAACATCTGCATCTATTTTACCTTAAAATATAAGAATATCAAAGTTTACTTGTACCTTGAAGGGGGCGGCGCCTCCGTTCGAAGAAGATGCATCCCATGTTGGTAGTCACCGAAGCATTTGCGTGAAACTATCCATCATCTCGTTCCTCTATTGCGTGAGGGCTTCCTCAATAAACAGTTTGAAAGGATCTCCTATCCCATCATCTTTTTTTTCTCCTGCCATGGGAGGTCGCTTGGGCGTGTGAGAGATTCTGTCCTCCAGAGAAACAAGCTCGAGACCCAACTCTTTATACTCCAACCTTGTTGGGGACATGCATTAAGATGACAAGGAGAAAACCGCTCTGATACCATTGATCCAGATTTTATGAGTAGAATTAAATGAATACAGATTATTAACAAGTGCTTAACACAAAATAACAAAGATACAGTAAAACTGGTTTTCTATTCAATAACGAAATAAGCTGAAACTGTAAAATGCAGCGGAAACAAGCTTGCTGGAATGGTGGCAGCTTATCTCTGAGAAGAGATGTGACGGCAGCGCGCATTCTCCAGAAGCTGGTTACAATGAGGCTCTGAAGGAATTTTCTAAAATAATCAAGAATTCCAAAAACCATATACATCCTAAAAACCTAACCCTAGGAGATGAAACACCAAAAGTCATGTGGGCCCCGTTTGGGTAAGCTAGTACATCAACTTCCCGGGGTCGTAACTTTTGCATACGATCTCTGTTTTAGGCGTGTGATAGACCATTGGAAAGGTATCATCAAGGAGATTCATTTTGGGGGCTCAATCATGCATTTGGCTATCATTGAGTTGCTAGATACTGAAAAACCTTCATTTAGGCCCTCAAAATGGCCCGGAAGTAAAAACTGCTAAAAATAGTAAATTGCCAAAAATGTCAGACAACTGTTTTGAGCCAGTTGGAAAAGGTGGGTGGCCACCAATATCCATCTGGATCAAATGTCCCTTTCACTCATAATATCCCTTGCCATATGTTGAACTGATCTATTTTGGCGTTCTACAACTCCATTTTGTTGAGGAGTACCTGGAATAGTATATTCTCTTTTAATTCCATGTCTATCATAGTGATGCAGACCTATCGACCCTCGGGACCAAGATCCACTCACAGGATCATTCTTTATCCTCCTTTGAGTTGGATCGGCTCTTTCAGATCCTCTGTTGGAATCCCCTTTCAAATCGATCCACGAGTCCTTTTTCGCAGCTCGCGAGTTCACGAGTCGTGACTCCCAACTCTTCCTTCTCAAATTTGTGATACCCGAGATCGCGAAATGGTTATGGATCCTTCTCTTTCAGCACCTTCTATGTGTGACCACCGGCTAGGCTTAAATGCTAATGCCTCTCGTAACTCGGCACTTCGTGAGTTCAAAGGTTGAACTCTTGTGCTCTTGTCTCGTGATTCCCCGAGACTCGAAAAGTCAGCAGGATGTTGACTCCTTCCAAAATGTGACATGTGTCCACCAATCTATTTCCTGGGCCCACTTCGTGGTTCTGCCATGTGTTCCTAGTGCCCAGATTTCATCACTTCGTGACTTTGTGACTTCTAATGTCAAAAATAACTCCCTTCAACCTCCGAACTCCCGAATACGCGAAATGCGATGGGGTTCCTGATCCAACAGTCCTCTCGTAACCTGGATCCAATGGCGATCCTCGCTCCTCATGATTTCATGACTTCATGACTTAGAGCACCCAACCCTTGGGCTCTCACACTACAAACCTTTGAGTTCATGAGATCCCTAGATCTCTACCACATGTCCTCCTCCTAACAGACAGGTGCAATTTTCTCGCGGTTTCGTGACTCGCGACTTCAAGAATTTCGGGACAAAAGTCTCGACCTCTTAGCCTCCAATATGCCGAAATGGAAAATTTCTGACACGTCGTCAATGCGGGTCCCATGATGTAACTTCCCGCCTTTTTTGGAATTTTGGACCTCGCGACTTCACGAGTCTTGATGTTGAACTTTCGACTCTTCAACCCATGAAACCCCGAATTGGTCAATGAAGGTCTGACCTCTGTGTCGGTGAGTATGCCACCTGTCCACTCTCAGATGGATGGTCCTAATCCTCTTTTTGACTTCGCCACTCGTGAAGTCAAAGGACTTCCTCTTCTGAACCCCGATGTCCGAATCCCCGATAGAGAGGATCTTGTGACACGTGTCCTTCTTCCAGCGAATGGCTCAGATTCCTTCGCTATTTTGAGACTTCACCTTTCGCGATCTCGTGAATATTGATGCAAATATTTTAACCCATAACTCCTGAATGCCAATGTCCCGATACAATATCCCTTTGGGACTTTCACTCTGCTTACGAGGATTTAAACCTCGAGCTCCTCTCGACAGATCTGATGGTTGTCGGCTATTCTAAGCGAGATCCAACGGCTCAGAATCTCTTTGGCTCTTGCACTCCTCCTGTTGTTCCCTGGATGCAAAATATTCAACGGTCCATATCTTCTCGGTTGATCTGACGGCAGTTGTTGCTCCTCCTAAGTTTTGGATCTTTATTCCTACACTTGGAAGAATTCCAAGTGTCCCAAGGCCAAGACCTTCGCTCCTTTTCCTTTGCGATCTCTGGGACTTGAGTCCTCACTTGTGCATATAAAAACGTTGTCCCTCCTGAGCTTTGGAAACTTTGAACTCTTTTAGAGAGTTTTCTGGCCTCTGCACTCCTTGCAGTTGTGGCTCCATGCACCAAAAAACCACTATTCCTCCTAAGCTTTACTCTCAAATCCTTGAGGGATTCTACGACTTCTACGCTTTTTGTAGAACCTCTGTGCACACAAGGTGTTATCCATCCTGAGCTTTCCTGTGGCTTTGACCTCCAAGGAAACTCGTCCTTTTTCCTTTCTCCCTCAGATGGAGAATTCAGATGCCCTACTGGCTAACCTTCTACTCAAACAACTTATTGCTGAGTACTCAGGGTGTTCGACAACCCTACGAAGATCCTTCCCTGGATTCTTCTTCTATTTCTCAACTCAAAGAGTTCCTTTGTGCACTCCCTTGCACCTGCTCAATGTCTACCCGGCAGAGCTTTTACAGAACTCCTCAAAGATTATGTCTGCAATTATGTTTCTCCACAGCCTTTCCTCTTGAGTTGTTCATCAACCTCAAAGCTCTTCCTCTGAGCTATCGATTTCAGCTATTGTGCCCTCTTGGCACATCTTTGTCTGACTCCACAGAGTTTAGAAGTGCTTCAGTGCACTGGCTATCAGAACCTACAGTGTTCTGTCACACCCTCCTGGTGTGAAGCCTCAAAGACCTCTCAAGCCTAAAAATCAAACAACTCTCTACAAATGTCTAGCATACATCTACAGCATAAAGAACACACAAATACATACACATAACACAGACAATATGAAGGAAAAAATGCTTTGGTTTATATTAATCAAAATGTCTCTTTACAAAGGTGTTCTGAGCGCGGACTGTAACAAGGTCTCGACTCCTTTTCTTCTACTCTCTCCTCGCAGACTCTCTCCCATGAGATACAATTACAATGAAAGATATTTTACATGAGGGGGCTCTTTGATCCCTTCCCTCCAATCTACCTACCCTATTCAATTACATTGAATTGGTTGTCTAGTCCAGAATCGGATCTAGATCTCAGCCTTCAAACATTAAAGGCCTATCTACCTATAACCTGTGCACATAGCACAGCCTCATGGCTCAAAAGCCTAAACATTAAATTACATTCAAATTCAAAATGGAAGACGAGGGCTACGCCTCTCTTCAGCTTTGAATGCATGCACTGATGTGGCTGATTGGCTGACATGGAGAGATGCTCCTGCATCATACTCCTCAGCTGCAAAATTCATGAGCTTCCTTTCTCAGCTTTGGAAATCCTCTTGGATCCCAAACAAATTTTTGGGGTTGTTCATCTGCTCCATGTCCCTGTTGTTTTTGCTACTTCTGTGTTGTTGTTGTTGTTTCTTTCCTTCTGCTTAGCTTATCTTCGCTGATAGTTTCTGCTAACCCTAACATCAGCTCCCTGATCTTCTCAATCACTTCGTCCAACTGCTCCAGTGGATGGCCCTGCTCATGCAGTCTCTCTAGCTGCAAAATTTTTTTGCAATTGGGTAGATCACTGTGATCTCCCATGCCTTCTTCATCTTCTTCCAACTTGACCTGTTGGATGTGCATGCCCTGCACTATCACCCTTCTCTCCAGGGCTTCAATCTATTCATACAGATCAGCCAAACTAATGTTGTCTACTTCTTCCTCTTCCTCCACTTCTACAAGCTCTAAAGCTATAGTCTTTTCAGTTTCCTGGCTGAAAATATTGAGTCATTCCTCGGAATGCTCATTCTCTTCTTCTTCTGCTTGGGCAGTCTCAAATACCTGCTCCAATTCTCCTTTGACACTCTCTACTGGTTGTCTTTCCCTTGTTGTTTTTGCTTCATCTGCAACACAGACTTTGGCCTCCTCTAGACTAAATGGCAGGAATATCTTAATTCCTCCAATCATCAAATGATTCCTCAGATCTTCCTCCTTTTTCAGCTACATATGCTGATCCAAACTCACCTCTGAGTTCATGAGACTCTCACATAGCCTCACCTGCTTATCCCTGCCCACTTGGAAATATGGGATTTCTTCACTACCCTCCTGGAAAACTATGAGATCAATTGATCCCATCTTCATCAGCACCCTAGGCCAAATTGAACTTACTTCCAAGTCCATGAGACTCTCAGATAGCCTCATCTATGTTCCCATGCCCACCTGGCAAATTGGGAATTTTCTGTTGCCCTCCTGGCAGACTATGAGATCCTGCATGGATCTCGATCCATTGCCCACCTGGCACTGTGAAATTCCCTAGCTATCCTCATGACAGTCTGTGAGATCCCACAGTGATCTCAACTCTTTTCTCACCTGGAAATTAGGAATTTCTTCTTTGCCCTTCTGGCAGTGCTTGAGATCTTCAGTTGATCCCAATTCTTCCTTACTACTGAAACTTCTCCCAGTCTCTGGCTCACATATCTGAACCATATTCTCTAGTCCATTGAGGTTTTCATCATGCCTCAATCACCTTCTTAACAGCCTACACTGTCTTCTAGACATCAACTCTTTGACTGGCAATTTTTCTTTTGGCTTCCTCATGGTCCATTCGTATACCCATCTCGACTTGGCATTTTGTTGCATCTCCAATGCAAGTTCATCCATCCTCGCGTTCATCTCATCGAGTTCTTCATCCCATTTATCTTCGCTCATCATCTCTGGGTTCTTCCTTCCAGCGTATCTACGGCCTTCAGTAGCCATATCATTGTCTCTATCTGCTCTCTTGGAAAACCTGTTGCTCACCTGCAAGCAATCACCACAGAGTCTCCAACACTCTGTCTTCTTTTACCTTATGCTTCTCTGCCTGAAATCTACCAACAGAGTTCTCACTCTGATACCAAAACTGACGTAGACATATCGGCCCTTGGGACCGAGATCCGCTCACAGGATCATTCTTTATCCTCCTTCGAGCTAGATCGGCTCTTTCAGATCCTCTGCTGGAATCCTTTTTCAAATTGATCCACGGGTCCTTTTTTGCAGCTCGCGATTTCGCGAGTTCACAAGTCGTGACTCCCGACTCTTCCTTCTCAAATCCGCGATACCCGAGATCATGAAATGGTTATGGATCCTTCTCTGTCAGCACCTTCTGTGTGTGACCATTGACTAGGATTAAATGCTAGCGCCTCTCGCAACTCGGCACTTCGTGAGTTCAAAGGTTGAACTCTTGTGCTCTTGTCTCGCGATTCCTCGAGACGCGAAAAGTCAGCCAGGTGTTGACTCCTTCCAAAATGTGACATGTGTCCGCCGGTCTATTTTCCAGGCCCACTTCGTGTTTCTTCCATGTGTCCCTCATGCCCGGCTTTCGGCGCTTCATGACTTCACGACTTCTGATGTCGAAAACAACTCCCTTCAACCTCTGAACCCCCAAATACGTGAAACGCGATGGGGTTTATGATCCAACAGTCCTCCCATAACCTAGATCCTATGGTGATCCTCTCTCCTCATGATTTCATGACTTCATGACTCAGAACGCCCAACACTTGGGCTCTCACCCTGCGAACCTCCAAGTTCGCAAGATCCCTAGATCTCTGCCACCTGTCCTCCTCCTAACAGATGGGTGCGATTTTCTCGTGGTTTCGCGACTCGTGACTTCGGGACTTTCAGAACAAAAGTCTCAACCTCTTATCCTCCAATATGCCAAAATGGATGACTTCTGACACGTCGTCAATGCGGGTCACACGATGGAACTTCCCACCTTTTTTGGAATTTCGGACCTCGTGACTTTGCGAGTCCTGATGCTGAACTTTTGACTCTTCAACCCACAAAATCTCGGATTGGTCAATGAAGGTTTGACCTTCGTGTCAGCAAGTATGCCACCTATCCACTCCCATATGGACGGTCTTGATCCTCTTCATGACTTCACCACTCGCGAAGTCGAAGGACTTCCTCTTCTGAACCCCGCTGTTTGAATCCCCGATAGAGAGGATCTTGTGACACTTGTCCTTCTTCCAGCGAACGACTCAGATTCCTTCACTATTTCAGGACTTCACCTTTCGCAATCTCACAAGTCTTGATGCAAATATTTTAACCCGTAACTCCCGAATGTGATGTTCCGATACGATATCCCTTCTTTCACTCTTCTTACGAGGATTTAAACCTCGAGCTCCTCTCGACAGATCTGACAGCTGTCAGCTATTCTAAGAGGGATCCAACTGCTCAAAATCTCTTTGGCTCTTGCACTCCTCCTGTTGTTCCCTGGACGTGAAATCTTCAACGGTCTAGATCTTCTCAGCCGATCCGACGGGAGTTGTTGTTCCTCCCGAGTTTTGGCGCTTTCTTCCTGCACTTGGAAGAATTCCAAGTGTCCCAAGGCCTCGACCTTCGCTCCTTTTCCTTTGCAAGCTATGAGACTTGAGTCCTCGCTTATGCATATAAAAATGTTGTCCCTCCTGAGCTTTGGAAACTTTGAACTCTTTCAAAGAGTTTTTTGGCCTCTACACTCCTTGCAGCGGTGGCTCTGTGCACCGAAAAACCACTATTCCTCCTGGGCTTTACTCTCAAATCCTTGAGGGATTCTACGACTTATGTGCTTTTTGTAGAACCTTTGCACACAAAAGGTGTTATCCATCCTGATCTTTCCTATAGCTTCAATCTCCAATGAAACTCGTCCTTTTTCCTTTCTCCTTCAAATGGAGAATTCATATTCCCTCCTGGCTAACCTTCTACTCAAACAACTTATTGTTGAGTACTCAGGGTGTTTGGCAACCCTACAAAGATCCTTCCCTGGATTCTTCTTCTATTTATGAACTCAAAGATTTCCTTTGTGAACTCCCTTGCACCTGCTCAATGCCCACCTAGCAGATCTTTTACAGAACTCCTCATAGATTTTGTTTGCAACTATGTTTCTCCACAGCCTTGCCTCCTGAGGTGCTAAGTAACCTCAAATCTCTTCCTCTGAGCTATTGATTTCAGCTACTGTGCCCTCCTCGCACATCTTTGTCTGACTCCGTAGATTTTAGAAGTGCTTCAGTGCACTGGCTATCAGAACCCATGGCGTTCTGTCACACCATCCTGGTGTGAAGCCTCAAAGACCTCTCAAGCCCGAAAATCAAACAAATCTCTGCAAATGTCTAGCATACATCTACAGCATAACGAACACACAAAGACATACACATAACACAGACAATATGCAGGAAAAACTTCTCTGGTTTATATTAATCAAAATGTCTCTTTACAAAGGTGCTCTGAGTGCGGACTATAACAAGGTCTCGGCTCCTTTTCTTCTGCTCTCTCCTCGAAGACTCTCTCCCATGAGATACAATTACAATGAAAGATATTTTACATGAGGGGGATCTTTGAGCCCTTCCCTCCAATCTACCTACCCTATTCAATTACATTGAATGGGATGTCTATTCCAGAATCGGATCTAGATCTCAGCCTTCAAACATTAAAGGCCTATCTACCTACAACATGTGCGCATATCACGGCCTCATGGCTCAACAGCCTAAACATTAAATTACATTCAAATTCAAAATGGAAAATGAGGGTTGTGCCTCTCTTCAGCTTTGAATGCACGCATTGATGTGGCTGGCTGGCTGACTGGTTGATGTGGAGAGATGCTCCTGCATCACATAGAATTCTTTGAAATATCTTGACAGAAATTCTCCTCCCCTATCTGAGAGAATTTCCTTTAACTTACTTCATGTTTGATTCTCATCTAATGCCTTAAACTTTTCGAACTTATCAAGCGCATCAGAGTTTTCTCTCAAAAAGGCAACCCACTTAAGTCTGAAGAAGTCATCAATGACTAGCATAAAGTAACGTTATCCTCCAGTTCCTTCCTTTCACAATGGTCCACACAGATCCATATGAACAATTTGAAGTGGTTTCTCTGAAGATGTGAAACTCTTCGATTTGAATTGAGCACGAGTCAGCTTCCCCATATGACAGGATTCAGATACAGATTTATTAGGATTAAATATTCTTGGAAGGTCTTTCACAGCGCCTTCATTATTTAGTTTGACAATATGATCAAAATTTAGGTGTTCAAGCCTTTTGTGCCATAACCAAATTTCATCAAGTTTGCTTAAATGGCATTTCTCCTTATCTTCCTTCAGAACATATACATTGTTTTCAATTCTAATCCCTTTTGCAAGCAGTGCTCCTGTGTTTACTGTCTTTATTTTACAATTCTTGGCAGTGAAAGTGACTTCACATCCTCTATCACATATCTGAATGATACTAAGAAGATTATGCTTTAAACCATCAACAAATAATACATCTTGATCTTTGCTTCTTCCATTACTTAAGCTTACTAAACCTTTACCTCTGATCTTTCTTGGAGCATCATTTCCAAAGGTCACACTCCCTGATTTATTTTCTTTGAGTAATAGGAACTTACTTTTGTCACCTGTCATATGACTGGAGCATCTGTTATCAATATACCAGGTGTCTTTCCATCTTTGAGTTGATAACACTAATCCACCCTTGGTATCTTCATTCTTCTTCCAAACCTTGACATTTTCAGCTCTGTGATTTGAATCTGGCTTATAGTTTTTTAAGTGACAGTTTACAGCTTTATGTCCATAATTATCGGAGGTGTAACATTCTAGCTCATTGAATAAAGGATCATAACGATTGTTATGTGTAATCTGCGTCCTTTTCCTAGCCATTTCATGATTTGCAGTCTGTGGTTGTTTTTTACTTGGTTGGCTCATTATTTGTTGTGGTAGATATTTATTCCTTGGTTGTCTTGATTGCTCATGTCTAAATCTTAAAGAACAATTTACATCTTTGTAGCCAAAGTTAAAGAAATAAAAACAATATCCATAGAAAAAATCTTTGTACCTGGAAAACGGCTATCTTCTTTGAGCAGGTTGATTTCTTCCATGTTGAATTTCCTTGAGTAGAGGGTGTATTATTTCTTTGTTCTACAGATTCAATTCTGGTATCTTTTTCTTCACTCCTCCTTGGTGGTTGATTCTCTTCCTTTGTTTCTACAGGTTTGTTGTTGTCAATGGTTGTAGATTTGACAAACTTGATGGATTCTTTGTTGCTTGGTTGACCACTACTTGATCCCTCTTCATAACTCAAACCAATTTTCAACTTTGAATTTCTTTGTTGATTCAGAATGGAGGCTAATCCTTCTGAGGCTTTAATACTTGTCAGATTCTGATGATATAAGGCCTGAAAGTTCTCTAGATCTTTTCTGACAAACACTACTTCAGCTTCCAATTTTTTAGCTTTTGTTTTGGCTTCCTTTAATCATTTTTTGAGGATGTATTCAATCTTCTTAGCTTATTCTAACTTAACCTTCAATGGAGTAATTTCTTCATATGGTTCATTGCAGTTTTTCTCATACCTGAGCAGTAACTATTTTTGTTTTCTTTTCTTTTATCTGAGTCTATCAATCTCTTCCATGGCACTGACAAGTTCTCCTTCAAGATATACTACTAATTCACAATCAACGAACTTACTTTATGTATCTTCAGTGTTTAGATATTCTCAAGCTATTAGAATGATATCATTTATTTTATCTTCAATAGAAGAGTCACTGTTTTCATCATCTGAGGGATCATCGTCATTGTTTAGACAAAACCTTTTCTTCTTAAGAGTATTCTCTTTATAGACCTTCTTGTGTTTGTGCTTCTCTTAATCGTCATATGTCTGGTCCTTTCTTTTGTGAGGACACTTAGATGCAAAATTACCTATCTTACCATATTTGAAACGTTTGAAGGGCAGTTTACCTTTGTATTTGCTTGATTATTTCTTCAGTCTTCTCACAAAATTTGCTTCAATATCATCTATATCAGAGTTTGTGTTTTTCTCTACCTTAAAAGATGCCTCTCTTGTAGTGGATTTACCTTTGGTGATTCTCATTTCATAAGCAGTTAGGTTTCCAAGAAGTTGATCTAGTGTCAACATTTTGAGATCAGTTATTTTCTCTATAGAAGAGACCTTTGATTTAAATCTATCAGGAAGAGATCTTAATATTTTCTGGACTAGAAAATATTCATCTATCGTTTCACCTATGCCTTTCATAGTGTTGAAAATTTCTTCTATATGTAAGAATTACTTACTGATAGTTTCGTCTTCATCCATCTTTAACTGCTCAAATTTCAGTCTGTGAGTCTGAAGTTTTGCATCTTTCACCTTTTCATTACCTTCATAACTACTTATCAGCTTGTCCCACATAACTTTTGTTAAATCACAGTGCACGAATTTGACAAAATCATCTTCAGAAATTCCACGAAGGATGGAATTCATTGCTTTTGCATTAAATCTAAACTCTAGCTTATCATCTTTTGAGGCCAAGACTACAGGCTTCACATATCTCATTTCAACGACATCCCAAACATAAGCACCCAAAGACATTAATTGTGTTCTCATTCTTATTTTCCATAAGGCAAAGTTTGTTCCATCAAACAGAGGGGGTCTATTAGTTGAACTTCCATCATGACTAGTCATGTTCAATCTTATGGATCTACCTTGGATCAAAGGCACCGGTTGTGATACCAATTGTTGGAAATATAAGTGAGAGGGGGGGGTGAATAAGTTATGTATATAAGATTGAAACTTTTCCTGCTTTTTCTGATTCTTTCTATATTATTATTTAATCTGTTGTTGATAACTTAACATGTATAGATATACAATGATCAATCACACAAAATACACAGAGACACTGATTTTCCCAAGGAAACCCATAAAGGGTGAAAACCTCTTCTTCTTAGGATGTCAATCAAGCTCCAAATTTCATGTACATCACAGTCTTTGAGCTCCAACTCAAATATGAGGCTAAAACATCTAATAGAAAGCTACAACTTGCAAAGAGCACCAACTCTCAGATTTCTCTAGCACCAACTAGATGGAAGCACCAACTCCCATGTTTCTCTAGCACCGACTCCCAGAATGTCTTCTAGCACAAACTAGAATTTAGAGGACTGCAATTCTCCCTAGCACCACCCTACCACCCTGAATGAATCTTACAAAACTTTACTTACTTGCTCTATCTCTGATATGGTATGTTACAACTCCATGTCTCCTCTGCCTTCTTCATCTTATATACTTTGTTTTTCTTCTTCATCGTTCATCTTCTATGATCTACTCTTTTTCCTCCTGCACTTAACACGGCCAGTTATTTAGATTCTCTTCTGCCTTTTATGTTATGTGCTTCCTCTACATCCTATTTACTGCGCCATGGATCTCCCCTTCAGATTATGCATTGTGTCTCATCCTACCCACATGCATCACTCTCCAAGAGATACATTATCTCTTCTCTATTCTGCAAGTCTTTCACACGTCAATTCATCTGCCTGATCATCATACGAACTCTTCATCTTCTTTGATCGTTATTCAAGGTTCTTTGGCTTCTCTGGCAGTTATCCTAAGAATATTTTACTTCTCTGTCAGTCGAAATTCTTCGTCTTCGCTAGCAGTTACAACCAGTCATTTTTTTTGGATTCTTTGGCTTCTAAGTTCCTTCCTTCATGTGACCTCTAGCAGTGACCATACTCCTATTCAAAAGGCGCTTCGCGTTCTTGGCCTATCGAGCACTAACTCCTTATTTTCCAATATGACCTTGGGTGATTAACTTCACATGACCACGTGATTGCGGGCACGAGTTCTCGTTATCCCCCTGTCCCATGTGACCTCGGGCTACATCCTTGCGTAAGTGAATGATTGCAGGTGTGTCCAACAGTGGTTTGGGATTAACTGCTTTTCTCCCCACAATCTACCTCCAGCTGCCACGTACCACTTCTCCGATATCGTGGTTTCAATTGCAGCCTGCCCTTAGAAAATTAACTTCTGAGCAACTAATGATCCCGCAATCAGGCGTGACCGTCGATCTTGCGGTCTATGACAAATTCCCTCGATCAACCACTTCTATCTATTAACTTGTCCTTCCTTCTTTCCTCCGTCCATGTGCGATCCTTAGTCTCATCGACCAAGTGACATGTGGCCCTCCAAACCAACGGATGAGACCGGTTTCACCTTTCGGGCTTCGGGAGTCTTGATTCTCAAACTTCGCTTTATCCCTAATAATTTCACTCGAATTCCATGATCTAAAAATGTGTGGTCTTCTCAAATCAACGGTCACAATCCCTTCAGGTATTCAGGGTTTGGAAATCTCAACTTTCCAACCTTTAAACTTTCCTTTTCTTTTTCCTAGAGCTGACAATCCACTGACGTGTGTCCCTTTCGAATCAATGGTCAAAATCCTTTCGTGTCTGCGGAGTTTGGAATTCTAAAGTCTCAACTGGAAATCATTGAAGTGATATTTCTCTGAAATCTTAGATCAGTTGACACATACTCCCCTTGACGATCAACGGTCGAGATTTGTCTTCGGAGATTTTCATGTTCTCCCCATCCACAAACTTCTGAAGTTGTGGATCTCATGCCACCTGTCCTCCTCGATGATGGACGTCCCCAAACCACTTCGGGACTTTGGAACTTCGGGAAAGTGTTGGTGGTAAATATCCAAAAGTAAAACTCCCAGAGTGAAGTCACTTACTTACATCACTTGATGACGTGTCATGAGCCTAGTAGCTCCCACGTGTCACTCGGATTTGTGATTTGCACGTACCTGAAATGTCAAATCAAATTGAGACTTGTCATTTTCTGATTGTGCCATGTGTCCTTGCTAACATAGTCTTTCTAACATGGATCCTCATTCACTTCGAGACTTCGTCCTTTGGGACTTCGGTTATTTCGACTTTTCAAGTCGCCAATTCTTTCAAAGTGAGAATCCCCAAACAGTAACCTCCATGCAAATTTTAGATCTGAACTAAATGTTTTTTGTCGATCATGTTCTTAGATTGACAGCTTGATATTTTTGCGATGATACTTTTCTAGCTTATCATATCCTTCCACTTTAAAATGATCTGACAGCTAACGTTTACTCCCGCTCTTTGGCTCTCCGGCTCTCCGAACTTCGGGGATTTCAGAATTCAAACTGAAACTCTCGAATTTATTTCTCTAGAGAATAACCTCCTCACATATTTAGACCCAAAACAAATTTTGTTCATTGAACAAGATATTAGATCAACGGATCTTGCTTATCATGTCCTTCGTTGTTTTTCTTGCCATCAATGACAAGAACATTCTTCCTGTAAACATGCCAACACATTCCAAGTAAAATGTGCTCATCCTAAGTGATCAACACCATGCCTTTCCTCCAGGGATAAGACAACCCCAATTTTATCATTTGATTTATAATATCTATAAACTTCTTTATCTCAAGATTAAAAGATTTCAAAAGATCTTGTAGAGATAGCAATGTTTCTCTTTTCCTTGTAATGTTCTTGGCATCAATTGAGACTTGATTTCTATCATATATGTTCATTCCAATGAGAACATGTATAAGAAAAGTATTTACCATGCTTAAAACAATGGATACCACCTTATCTTGCTAGAAAAATTGGCTCTAGACCCAAGTGACACTGTCAGTGATCTGCACAAATTTACAATAGTATTATGCATAACATTTCAAGTGCCACCAAAGGGCAGGAAATTCATAAATTATCTTGCTCCAAACCAAATCCCTCACTATAGTGAATTTGAATGGAAAATCTTTAAATAGAGACTATTTTTTCCTTTATCGAATCAATGTTATCCTTGAATGATTTATGTTTATTATTTATTCACCATGAGTAGTCTTAAGATTGTCAATTTCAACATATTTAATATAGATATCCTACTTGAATGAATTTATTTTATATTTATTCAACCATATTGCTTAATCAATGTCTTTGTGTTAGGAATTTAAGGAAAACACATGCCTTTGAATATGATCTAGTGAAATGTCAACGACATAATTATTTTCCTCTTGATATTCCTTCCACTGGCAAAGTGACGCCATAGTTTGAAAATTAGGTATGAGGATTATGTGTTTTTTGAAATGAAATTTCAATGATTGAAGTAAATAAATATGTAATTAGCCCTAGATGAATATTGGTATCCTCCATTAGATGTTTCTGTTTCCCAAGATATTTGAATGAGTTTGACCATGTGAATATAGTTGAGCATGGCATAATTTTTCATCCTATGGTTAAACTATGGTTAACCCTATCATAATCAATGGTATTACTAGTGTTCCACTTACGATAAAAATTTACAAGGTATGTAACTCAATGTGAAACAATAGTACTCGAATTCTTATAAGCTAAACTAGCTCTGTTCTATCAAGTTGTAACACTACTTAGTACAATGGTTCTACTTCATTACTAGTATTATGTTAGTATCACAGTAAGCTCATAATGATTACCATATTGTTACTCTTTCACACCTATATTATGCTCTATTACTATTGTTATACTATCTAGGCATTATAGAGGCATGTTTGGATTCAAATGGCACATGCCAATAACTGGTGGTAATGGGACAGGATGTTGGTTGAAACACCCCAGAACTTATGCCATTAGACACAAACTCAATCACAAGGCCTACTAATGAGAGAAAAAATCACATGTTAATTAATATTGGAGTCAAGCATGCAAACAAACCTTCTCACAAATAAGTGCTAGTTGGTGATGGAATCCAACATTGCAGGATCGATGCGCGAAGGGGATGATTTTGAGAGGGTGGGAAAGTTACGTTGACAACCTGCTTAACGAACTTATGACCCGGTGCAAGTTACCTCACCTAGCAGTGGAAAACCCTCCAAGGAGTCTGAGTGAGTATAACCAACGTCGATCTCAGGTACAACACCACCTTCATTGTGTTGTCACCATGGGTATGAAGTATAAAATATTATGGCCTCTATGGTACCACCTACTATGCCAAAGAATACGGGGGACAGTCGACAAACTGGTCAACACGCAAGGGCAAGGTAACTAATCCCGAATCAAATTTGAGATATTTCTCACAGAGAGGGGTTTCTCCCAAGTGATCCATGCAATGCGTGCAACCACTACACCAATACCAAAAAAACAGGGTTGATTATTCTGTCGGCCCCATTGTGGCCTTGTGCTTGACCCTTGTGTTAGAAGGGCTTCCCAAAGTCAGTGATATAACAAATGGATTTCACTCCCTAACTCAAAGCTCTATGTTTGTTTAGCAACATTGGAAAGTTATTCTGACAAGCCTATTCCAAAGCTCTACACCTAAGCTCAGATGGGTTTGAAGAGCCCTAGAAAAGTTGTTAGATAACTTTTAATTAGTGCTTGATTCTAGGTTTTTTTTACTCAAAGAAGTGGTCGTGTGTAAAAAACATAAATATATATAATATGTAAATATAAATAAGTAATAAGTAATAATTAATTATGAAGAGACACGACATATGAAAGGCCATGTCTCTTATGAAAGGGCACCCCTGCGTGGGTATATATACAAGCCCCCATCCTCATTTATGTATCTATCCATGTTATCAAGTCTGTTGAGGAGAGCTATGGGGTCAGTGTCTTGTGTGAATGGCCAGACATTAGGTTTCTTGACCTCTAGGATAAATATTAACCCCAACTCCATTTCATCTAATAACACACTCTCCATTGTTGACTTTTTAAGAGAGATGATATTGTGTGTGTGTGTGTGTGTAAGGATCACAACTGAAAGATAGATATCCACATAACAACAATATATATTCTTAGGGAAACCCTCAAGAGGAGAAAACCTTGCAAACTTTCCTTAGTATAGATTTCTCCAACATGTACAATGTCATACAATGCATCAATACCAAAGAGACCCAGACACGAACCGAGAATAGCCTATTAGATAAGTGTGTACTACTCTCTTGTACTTATATTTAAGGATAGTAAATATATTAATAATAATGTATAAGAATATGATATGAATGAGATATAATGAGATGAGCTACAATGAGGAT
>JZKD02S1814689.1:48685-83398 GCA_000966675.3 Picea glauca
AGTACACAGAGATTTTTACTGGAAACCCTCAACCAGGAAAACCTTTCTTATTTTCATTATATCGAATTTCACCATTATCCATACAATATATACAATGTTTTTAATTATTTTGTAGATACCAAAACCCTAATCCCTTAATCCGGGATTAATTTACAAATCAGCTAAAAATAGCAAAATCCGCTAAAAATAGCAAAAACCGCCCCAAAAAAAATTTTGGGGCCCTGCCCCGAACGCTGCGCATAACCAGGGGGGGGCATACCTGCCCCCCTGGGACCCCACTAGGAAAGCGCCCGGTGCACATGGCAGATATCTAGGTGAAGGGATCGTCAGACGCAGTTTTCGTATCTGATGCACCCACACACACACACATGCAAAGAATATAACACACACCCAACAGATCAATGGTCCACGACTTCTCGGCATCCAACGTTTGAGATCTTCTTCAGAACTCTGGGCTCCGGGAGTTCCTGAATGCTAACACATTTAATCCTCTAGAGCGCCAAGTCTCCGGACTACAAGATCTATCACCGCATGTCCTCCTCCAATGGACGACTGGGATGGACTCTGACCTTCAAGCCTCCAGGAGTCCTCACAACACTGTATATTGTGCTCCCCGAACCTCGAACTAACAAATTTTTGATCGACCCTCCACGTGTCCTTCTCCAATAGACGAATAGGATGGACTTTGGCCTCCGGGAGTCCTCAAAACAACTCAAACCAATTCCTCTAGAGTGATATACCTCTGGACCTTTGGATCTAATGACACACGTCCTTGCTGATGGACGATAAATATTTTCTTCGGATCTCTCGGACTTCGGGAATCTTATATTAGTTGCACCCAAATCCAGAAACCTTCGAATTAGGGAATTATGAAGGATGTTGAGGGTTAAAACCAGTGAAACTCACCTGGATCTGATGGTTGTCGATCCTCGCACTCGGATATGACAAATGAGATATTTTCTTCTTTGTGTGTGCTCATTCTTATGCCTGGACTCTGATACAACGACCCATATTGCTCCTGACATATGATATACTGATAGTTGTGGCTCCTCCTCCTGATGAAGGAAATTCTAAATGGATTCCAAGGCTCATCCTTTGGTTTACTCCTATGTGTTAGCACTGAAAGTCACACTTTGATTGCTAAAGTGTAAACTCAGCACCCATCAGAATGTAAAAGATAATTTTGGTTTTGAATAGGTGAATCAGCAATATGGAGAAAGAAAGGGAGAGGGCAGCAAATTGTAGATCAGTAGGCTACACCAATGGGCAATGGAGTCACAAACATTCTATTCATCTAAGGCACAAAATTTTCTCAATAGAAAACAAGATTATATGTTGATAGGTGGAAGAATGAAGAAGGAAAACATAATATAGAATTTTCACTAAATAGAGATCCTCTCAATTTAATGAATCAACAAATACTTGAATAAAAACAATGATTGATGGGAAAAATACAGCAGATCCTCTACTGCTTAGGGATCCATAAATCATTGACAACCTTTGATCCTCAAATCTACAATATATTCAAATAAGAAGAAATATAAACAAAAGAGTTACAATCTGAAATCACATCTCTCATGAGTCTCCAATAGAAGTAATGCTTACAATCATAAAATTCCCATAGGCTTACAAATGAACACACACAGGAAAATTGCCTACTACATCTCTCTCTAGCCTCTCTTGGCTCATGAATCCTCTTTCTCTAAGAGATATCTCCTTCCTTAAATAGAAAATAGCATCCAAATAACCTTAGGAGGTCGAATCCCATCTCCTCCATTACATTCTAATCCTTGGAGATAAGTGGCAACAATCAAAGAGACAAAAATCCTACAAACTACTAATTTTTCAGGAATTTGTTGGAAGTCATTAATAAATTATTTCCACCTCATTGCATCAGGCCTCTGATGGAGATAAATACTAGGTGCATGTGTCCCTTGAAATCTAACTAATGCTTGAGAATCCATTCAAATCCTCCTTGACAGGTGGCAACCTCCCAACAAGGCGAATATCAAAATCGTGACCGCTACAGGAAATTTGGTAGCGTCGCTGTAAAACAGTTGGTAGTGCCACTTCTATGTCTAATATATCTCAAACCATAACACATTTTGAAAAAATGAGAGAGTTTTTTGTTACTTGGACTGTGATGAAAAAAAACCTCCTCCAGTTTTCAAAAATACCTTCTCAATTGTTCACAATCCAAGTTTTAAGTTAGTCACTCAAAACTGGCAGAAGCGTCCTTGCAAAATAATTCTGCACAATTTGGTCTCTGCCAAAATTTCGGTAGCGCCATCCTAGTGTGTCTGCGTGAAATTCGGTAGCACCATCATAATTCGCAGCTACATCACTTCAGTGTTGACATATTTGGTAGCATTCGACATGAAAATGGATTTGGTAACAACCTATGGAATTCATAGCACCATCATTACACTGCTTAACAGATTTGGTAGCATTTTATGTAGTAAATTGGCAAACCATGCTATATAGACAATTCCACTACGCCATGGCGCTATGGAATGTCTATGCTCTTCTGTATGATGAGACTAATCAAGAAACTTGAGTTGATATGTTAGAATCATGTATATGCATGTAGAGGTTACTTAGTTTCTTATGGAGCGGCAAGCCTCTTCTGGCTGCAAATTCTTGTGCTAACACTGTACAAGGTTGATTCCTTTGACTCTGCGTGCATTTTCAAAAACTATACCCCTCTTTAGAAACAGATTTGGTAACAACCTATGGAATTCATAGCACCATCATTACACTGCTTAACAGATTTGGTATCATTTTATGTAGTAAATTGGCAGACCATGCTATATAGACAATCCCACTACGCCATGGCGCTATGGAATGTCTATGCTCTTCTGTATGATGAGACTAATCAAGAAACTTGATTTGATATGTTAGAATCATGTATATGCATGTAGAGGTTACTTAGTTTCTTATGGAGCGGTAAGCCTCTTCTGGCTGCAAATTCTTGTGCTAACACTGTTCAAGGTCGATTCCTTTTACTCTACGTGCATTTTCAAAAAATATACCCCTCTTTAGCTTTGCCAAATTGAATGGACTTAGTCTCTTGCGCTACCTTTCATGATATTTTAATTTCCTAAAATTCAAAGGGTTCAATCCCTTTGTTTCTTCAAATGATTTCTTGTGCCCTCCTAGCACTATGTGCTCTTCATCTGAAGTATTGAACAAGCTCAGGAGGAAGAGCACATAGTTCCAGGAGGGCATAAGAAATCATTTGAATAAACAAAGGGACTGAACCCTTTGAATTTTGGGAAATTATAAGCTCATGAAAGGTAGCGCAAGTGTGCGCTATAGCCTAAATCCATTCAAGTTGGCAAATATCAGGAGGGGTATCATTTTCGAAAATGCACGCAGAGTCAAAAGAATCGACCTTGCAGAGTAGTAAGCCAAAGGTGGAGCCTTGGAAGACATTTAGAATTTTCTTCATTGAGAGGAGGAGCCACAAATGTCGTGAGATCAGCTGTCAGAATTAATCTGGGTTGTCGGATCAAATTCTAGATAGAAGGAGGAGCACACATAGAGAAGAACATATCTCAATCACCATATCTAAGAGCGAGGATCAACAGTCATCATATCCAGGTGATTTGCATGGGTTTTAACCCTCAGTATCCTTCAGACTTTGCTAATTCACAGGTTTTATGTGTTTGGGCGCAACGAATATAATATTCCCAAAGTCCTAGGGATCTGTTGAAAATATGGATCGTCCATCAGTAAGGAAGCGTGTTAGTATATCCAGAGGTCCGGAGGTATATCACTCTGAAGGAATTGGTTTGATTTGAGTTGAGGACTCCTGGAGGCCCGAAGGCTAGAGTCCATCATATATGTCTGTTGGAGAAGGACATGTGGAGGTTCAATCAGACCTTCATTAGTTTGGGGTTCGGGGAGAACATGGTGCAGTGTTGTGAGGACTCCCGGAGGCCCGAAGGTCGGATTCCATCCTAGCCACCCATTGGAGGAGGACGTGCGGCGGCAGATCCCGTAGTCCGGAGACTTGGCGCTCTAGAGGATTGAATGTGTTAGCAGTCGGGAACTCCCAAAGCTCAAATTCCTACAGGAGATCTCGGTCATTGGATGTTGGGAAGTCGTGGACAATTGATCCATATTCCTTCATGATTTCACCAGTTCGACACTCCAGGGGATTGAAGGTGGTGTGTGTTTGGAAAGATATGAAGTATCGAATCCCAGAGTAAGTGTGAACCATTGATTTTTGATGCGAAGACAGTCATCTGATTTTCTAATTCGGCGTTTGGCACTTCGTAAGTTTGAAGTATTGGAGTAGGGGGAACTCTCGAATTCTGGGAGCTTCGAAGTCCCAATTTTTTGGGGAAAAAAGAGGTTTTATCCCACAATTTTTCCTAAGGTCACTTTCAAGAATTCGGTGGAGTGCTAGGATCCTCGCAAATGTGATTTTTCACACGGGGAAGAATAAAAATTCTTGTGGTATAATATTTAGAGGGCTCAGGAGAATCTTGAGAGCTGATCCAGCTCCTAAATTCGAATGATCCTAGATCGGGAGGTCGCATGGTCCCCGGGAGCAGGTGGGGGTTTTCATCAGATGCTCCTTAACAATAATAACTAAATCACAATCTAAGATGCAGGGGTTGCAACAATCTAAATATGCTCCTAACTAAGATGTAGGGGTTGTCGACAATCTAAATAAGACACAGGGGTTGCAACAATCTAAATATGCTCCCCAACACATGTCAATGGCCAGGGAGCATGCATCCCTAACGCATTTTTCAAGGTCTTATGATTGAGTTAAATGTCTCCTTACATTGCTGAGGGTATTGAGAAAAAATTTAATGTTTTCCAATGGCTTGATGTAATTTTGTACTTAGTATCATAATGATGATCACTTTTCTACTTTTCTTTTTTCCTTTAATTTCTTTAAGTTTTTTTCTTCTACCCTTGCTTTTGCAAGTTTCCCTTTTAGTTTCATTTTCTTCCTATGAGGGAATGTATTGAATTTCCATTTCCTTAAATTCTATATTTTTTGCTAAATGGATAATCAAACTAAAATCAAACTCTAAATTTTAGTATCTTTATCTTTCACTTTACTTTTTAGCACCTATCAATTATTCTACATTATATCAAGAAAATTTTGTGTTGTCTTCTTTTGGTTTTCGTAGGGGGCATTATTTTTTGTTGTCCCAAATAGTGGACATGAATATGGGGATCATTTTGGTGACAATTTTGTTGGTGGAAATAAGCACAATGAAGAAAAAATTGTAGGCATGTTGGAAGTTTTATCTTTACCCATAGCTTCCATTTTGAGTTGATCTATCTACACATTACCTATATTCTTAAAATTTGTTATTTTGCATAGAAAAAACCCATTTTTGGGTAGAAAAAAACCTAATTCATACCAATTTTGGTGGCATTGTTGGTGCTCTGAGAAACTATCCCTTAGCTTTGTCTAGGTCATTTTCTCCCCCTTGGCTCTTTCTTTGTTTTTTTCGATGCTATCAATTGTTCACCTTTGGGGTGCTTCGATCCATGGACACTACTTCTCCTCGATTTTTGTGTCTTCCCTATTTGTCTCCCTAGTGAAAGAAGTGTGGCCACATGGCCTATATTTGATCCTAGTTATGTCGAAATGTTACATGCCTACCACCTCCTACATTTCTATACGCTCTATGCCTTTCCCGAAGCAAATCTTGTTATGCCCTTGTCCCTGGCTTTGTCTCTCTTTGTCTCTGTCTCTCCTGCTCTGGCTCTGTCTCTGTCGTTGTCTCTCTTTCTCTCTTTCTCTTGGTTGGTTATTTCTTACTATGTCTTTGTCACTATCGCGCCCTACCTCCAACTACTGACTAGTTATGGAATGGGCGCGGACACGGGTGCAGGCGTGGGCTTATTGTTTGGTTTTTTTTGGGTGTTTGAATTTGTATGTTTTGTTTTTTTATGTTTTTTTTATGTTTTTTTTATGTTTTATTATATATATATATATATATATATAATTAATATAATTAATTGTAACCTTATAACAGTTGAATCAGAGTTGGTTTGGACAAGGGGAATCTAACTATTTAATTAAAACAAATAATTGTGATGGTCCCTATGAATGTTGACGCAATGTGATTTATGCCCAGTGCTATGAATGTTAAAGTGAAGAAATTAAAGAAAGCATGGGTAAAAAATGAGAGTAACTATGACTCTCTTAATGTAGAAAAATACCTCGTCATCTCATTAGTGATATGGACATGAATATGGGAATCATTCATTTCCATATCACTAATATAGGTAATGTGTAGATAGATCACCTCAAAATGGAATTTATGGGTAAAGATAAACCTTCCACTAGGCCTGCAATATTTTCTTCATTGTGCTTATTTCCACCAGCAAAATTGTCACCAAAATGATCCCCATATTCATGTCCTCGTATTCTTTTGGTTTTCGTACGAGGGCATCATGGCTAAGAAATTAATTAAATCAACCATGTCTAAGTAATAGTAGATCAACTATGCCCTTCACCTTGTCGATGACTATCTTCTAGTCCAAACCAATACTTGAAAAGTAGGATGTCAACAAAGGGGGAATCATATGGAAAGGTCATTTTTCCACCAGCCAATGCAACCCCCTAAATTAGGTGCTACCACCTTAGTAGGGGCTCAAGCTCAATGAGGGTGTAGGATAAAACAATGAGTACTCAAACAAATCACTCACCTATATCATAAGTGTTTATCCCACATGACCTAAGCACTTATATAAATTAGTGTTTGGGTCCTAGTGCCTATCCCACAAGACCTAAAAGTAGTGTTTAATGCCTAATCCCTTATGATTTTTCTTTGAATTATGTTTTTTTCTAAAAACATCATCCTTTATGCACCAAACCTTAAAATTAGGCTTGTATACCACTCATGGGACAAATATTTTTTATGAATGTCTTGTCTTTGGTTAAGGCCCTACAATTTTCCCATGAGCCAAAAAAGTAATGTATATGACCTAAAATCCTATTTTTTTCCCTTTACCATGTTTTGAATGAAGAGACCCATCACTAATGTGTAAATTCTCAAATGTGCACCCATATGCCATTTGTGAGTTAAAGAATCCTTCCAAATATCATTTTTCGTGATTGGGGGGCCTGTGCATAACCTACTAGCCTTAGAATTAACATATGGTTCCTAGGGAAATGGTTTTTGGAGTTGAACCTTGTACTTGGAAAGAAGGTCCAGCATCAATGTGATAATCCTTAGAATTGATCCCATATCACAATGCCAAGACAAATATGTTATCATAAAGGTATGCCATGTAGTCTAGTGTCAATGCATGGTCCATCTACCTTAACTCTAGCATTTAGAACCCAAACCCCTAAATTTTAGCACCAAGGCATTTCTTATGTTAAGAGGCCCATCCTTGGTTGACCAAATATTAGAATATATCTTGTTAGCATTGAGAGTCGCACTTAGACTAATGTAAGTGCAAGCCTAGTACCCATCAGAATATAAATGGATTAAATTGGTTTGAGTAGGTGGATCAGCAAGACTGGGAAAGAAAGGGAGAGGGCAGCAAAATGTCTACAAAGGAATTCCATTGGGCATGGAGTCATAACATCCTACAAATCAAAGGAAATCAAATTGTATATCAGACAAAAGAGATATATAATGATGAGTAGAAGCATAGTGAATATGACAAAATGAAGAACATCCATTATACAGAGATCCTTTCTACAACAGATAAATATTTTCTTAAACACTGAACAATGATTTAATAGGAAAGCTACAGCAGATCTTATGATGTTCATGAATCCATCAATCAATGGTAGTTATGATCCTCAAAACATGCAATATATTCAAGCAAGAAGATAACAAAGAAATGGAAAAACACAGAAGACAATCTGATAACATCTCTCATGAATCTTTAATGGCAGAAAATGTCATTACAAACAGGCCCTCGGGCTTACAAATGAGCAGGTAAACTACTCCTTGATCTAAAAACTAAAGAAGACTTGTCTCTTTTAAATTGCAAGTGTAAAAATGGTATGTGTTTGGGTAATGGATCAATTTACTAACACATAAATTAAAAAGTTTTTACTTAATCATGAGCAGCATATCAAGCATATAAAAACCATCAAAATGAACACTTAACACATCAAATGATAAAGGAGTTCACCCCTCTCTTGGGCTACATCCCCTAGTCCAGCTTCCCTTGGATCAATTTCATTATGCTTAAAAAGTGATTTTACAGTGCTCAGAATAAAAAACAGATGGCTCTAATGGCTCCAGAATGTCCAAAAACCCCTAGCTAGGCTTTTTCAGCACCTAGTTTGGCCAGAAAATGAAGAAGTTACACCTCCTGGAAGTTTTCCCCCTTCAAGCTTGTTGTACCTGCTTGCCAAATTGCACCCTCTATATGACTAACCCGACCTTTGTGTGTTTTCCATGCCAAAACCCAGCACATGCAACAATCCTACAAAATGAGCGAAATTGTAGGATCGTTTGTGTGCTAGCCCCTTTTCCCGACAGAGGTAAAGGTCGCATGGGCCATGTGGCCTAGCGTCGACCTGAAAAATAGAACCTACCAATATCATTGCAACCTCGGCGCTCTAGGGTCATATGGTGGAGATTTATGTGACCGAGAATAAATGCCACTATAATGGTTCGCATGTGTGCCATCGTTTATGGCAGTGGTCGTATGGTGTATGCGTCGGGGTTTTGAACCGGGGGCTGGGGCTAAGCCCCAGCCCTTTTCTCCGCCAAACATACACATTGTTTAATTCAAATAAATATTTTAATGTATACAGTTAAGTAACATCATACAGGCGGGTTGGTGGCCTGACCTATGAAAAATATTTTCCATGCACGCCCAGAGGTCGGGGGTTCGACCCCCGTGGACTACCACGATTTTATCAACTGGAGGGGTGCCATGTGGAACCATACAACTTGCCCATTAAATGACAAGTGTCATAATCCCATTCGCCTATGTGTCTGCCACTGATCCTACCATGTCATCATGCCAACTCATCACTTCCATGTCACCTGCCACATGTGAGTCTGTACCCTGCCACGTCAGCACTATACAATCATACAGATTGTACAGTTGTACGGACTGTACAATCAAAAAAAAAATTCTTGTTTGGAAAAATGAACAGAACACAATATCCCACTCATACGACGTCTGTTTGAACCCATTCAAGTTGTGTTGGGATCGTAAGGATGAGGCCTACGCATGTGTCTATTTTGAAGCAATTCCGAGCACTTTGATTTTTGAGAAAAATTTGATCCCCTGGATTACACCTCCCCATTGGGAAGCTTTTGGACCTCCAAAAGACTACTTTTAGTCAATATGAAGATGATGGTACAGTTTCCTCACCTTTTCAACCTCAATCCACTTGGCCTTGCTTGGATTTGTGCCTTTAAGACCAACACAAAATTTGTCATGTCTTGCTTTGTACTTGACTTGGCTCTTTTCCAACTGTTCCTGAATGGTTTGATGCACAAACTAAACTTGTTCAATGAACTTCTTGGAAGTTTTTGAGTCAATGAACGCTTAGCCCGGTTATAAGCATGTTGAAAGTAGTGTAGATGCTCATCCCAAAACTTAGGATGCTTGATTTGCAAACTAACCAACGTCTTGCCTACACCAAAATGGACAGCAACAGGAGAAGCATGGGCTTCCCTTATCATGTTGACTCTTTCAACCTGTGAAAAACATAGCTTGCCAAGATACAAAATTTTACCATGCACATAGGAATCCAATTCCTCAACTTGGCTAGTATGACACAAAGTTACATAAACATTTTTGAAATCAACATCTAAAGCATATTGTTCCAAATAGCTCTCATGCATGATAATATTATGCTTAAAAATAATTGAAGCACTAACAATAGGCCTAGTAAGCATATCAGCAACTTTGTCATAAATGTATTTCTTATACTCATCACCAATTGGAATACATAGCTTGTCAAGGCATGCAATGGAGCTTGCTTTTCTTTCAAATCTTTCTTGCATGTGTCTCCTTCAGCAATCATATTCGTAGTCTTGTTCAAGGCTCTAAAATCTACCCACGTATGCCATATACAGTCTTTCTCTTCTACCAAAACAATTGGTGACCTGCATGGTGATGTGCTTGGTTTGAGGACCCCCTTTTCAAGCAATTATTGGGCTTGATTTCTGATTTGAACATTCTCCATGACTGACATCCTGCACATGTCAATGTTTGGAAGAGGGTCATCGTGCTGCAATAGAATCTCATGTTGGATACCCCTTTTAAGAGGCTATCCCCTTGGTTCCTGAAACATCTCAACATTTTCATTAACAACCTCATATAAATCAAATTGTAACTTTGCATCACATCCTTGGAAAAATTATTCTTCATCATTGTCTTTGGGTTTAATCATCAAAAGTACAAGGTTCTTACTAGAATTGACTAGTCTCTTCTTTTTTCCATCATTTGTAAGTGACAAATTCATCTTCTTTGTATGTGCTCTAACAATGTACTCAAATCCATTTTTTAACAAATGATATTTGTTCTTATGACGATGAAAGATGGGTCTCCTATCATATAAATATGGGCTTCCCAACACTACCACAAATATCCAATGGAATAACATCAAGTTCTACCTCATCTATATAGTTTGTAGTGATGGAAAATCTAAGTTTACACCTTCTTGTCACATGCAATTTGGCATTGTCAAATATCCATCCTAGAGGGTAAGGTTTAGGATGTGGAGTAGTTTCCAAATTCAATTTCTTGACAGTGTCTTCAGAAATGAGGTTTGATTTTTATCCTGTATCAAAGAGAGTATCTATCTTGGTATGTTTTGAAATTACCCTTATGTGAAAAATCTATATTCTTTCTTTTTCATGTTGAGTTACATTAAGGCTACTACTACTTGAAGAACTAGTACTTTCAATAAAATTCTTACCTTGGAAACCCATGGTTGTGATTTTTGTTTCATCTTCCGAATCAGATCCTAAATCTTGTTGTACAGTTGCAGAAATGTTTGGTTTCTCTTTGTTGTTGAACTTTTTGGGTCTTTTTTCGGGATGAAGTTTCCAACAATGGTATTCATCATGCCCATCCTTTGAACAATGTTTACATGAGAGTTTCTCTCTCTCTTTCTTGACTGAAGCATTCTTCTTTCCATTTTCCTCAAACTTCCTCTTTCCCTTGTCTCCATTATGAAAAGACTTATTGTTGCCCTCTTGAGGTTCATTCCTTCCTCCTACTTCTAAATGAGTTGCATGTACACAAACTTCATCTATATTTGAAGGGTTAAACATAAGTATTGTATTCCTCAAGTAGCTATGCAAACCTCCAATGTATTTGAATAAAGTTTCTTGAGAAGACAAATCTATACCCAAAACCAAATCTCTTCTCCTAAATTCTTGAGTGAAGCTTTACGCATGTTTCCCTTTAGCTTGCCTAAATTTTTGTCAATCCATAATAGCTTTCTGCATGTATGCTAGTAAATAAAATTTCCTTTTAATTGCAACAATAAAATCATTCCAAGAGGATAAAACTTTACCATGTTTTTTCATGCCCTCTTGAGTTTTGTCTTCCCACCAAATGAGTGTTGCACTTTCCAATATAAGAGAAGCAAGTTGAATCTTAGTCTCATCATCTTGGATTCTTTTCATCCTACAATACACTTCAATCTAACGAATCCAGTTATCCAATTTCTGAACATTTACCTCTCCATTGTACATTGGCAATTAAAACTAAATATCAAGCTTAAGCAAAGGAGTTTTACCATGTTCTTTTGGAGAATTTGGAGGTGGTTGTGAAATGGTATAAGAGGTGGAAGATGGAGGTGAAGGAGGTGGAGAATCACCATTCCCTCCATTTCCCTTTGGAGTTTTATC
The DNA here is from genome assembly GCA_000966675.3 of Picea glauca. Taxonomy (NCBI): domain Eukaryota; kingdom Viridiplantae; phylum Streptophyta; class Pinopsida; order Pinales; family Pinaceae; genus Picea; species Picea glauca. The sequence continues at coordinate 60,514 of JZKD02S1814689.1, forward strand.
ACCATTGTATCCATTTCCCTTTAAAGGGTTGGAGCTTTCACCTTGGAATCTTGCATTTCTTTCTTCAAACAAAACTTTCACCATCTCAGTCATATCATAGAAAATTTTTCTGAAAGTTTCCTCCTCTGAAGGAAGAGTTCCATGACTCTCCTCATGAGCCATACTTGGTGAATATATCCTTGAAGCTTGAGGTGATTTGATAGTTCTCCTTCTTGACAGTTGAGAACTTGGCTCTACAAGTTGACCTTCTCCTCTTGTGAGCTTCAACCTTGTAAGCATCAGAAAAACAAAACACTTGCAAAAAAATCAAGCCTTCAAAAACCTATGCTTTGTGAACCAACTGATCTGAAAACTAAAGAAGACTTGTCTCTTTTAAATTGCAAGGGTAAAAATGGTATGTGTTTGGGTAATTGGATCAAGTTACTAACACATAAATTAAAGAGATTTACTCAATCACGAGAAGCATATCAGGCATATAAAAACCATCAAAAATGAACACATGACACAGCAAATGATAAAGGAGTTCACTCCTCTCTTGGGCTACATCTCTTGGTCCAGCTTCCCTTGGATCAATTTCATTATTCTTCGAAATTTCTTTTACAATGCTCAAAATACAGAATAGATGACTCAAATGGCTCAAGAACGTCCAAAAACCCCTAGCTGGGCTTTTTCAGCACCTGGTTTGGCCAAAAAATGAAGTTACACCTCCTTGAAGTTTTCCCCCTTCAAGCTTGTTGTAACTGCTCGCCAAATTGCACCCTTTGTCTGACTAACCCGACCTCTGTGTGTTTTTTGTGCCAAAACCTAGCACATGCAACAATCTCACAAAATGCAAGGAATTGTAGGACCGTTTGTGCATTGGCCCCTTTTCCCGACGAAGGTAAAGGTCGCATGGGCCATGTGGCCTAGCACCGACCTGAAAACTAGCACCTACCAACACCATTACAACCTACATGCTCTAGGTTCATATGGTGGAGAGTGATGTGATTAGGGCTAAACTCCATTCTAACGGTTCGCGCACGCGCCAAAGTTTATGGTAGTGTTCGTATAGTGTATGCGTCGGGGTTTTGAAGCCCCGACCTTTTTTTCTACCAACCATACACATTGTTTAATTCAAATAAATATTTTAATGTATATGGTTAAGTAACATCACACAGGCAGGTTGGTGGTCTGATCTATGAAAAATATCTGCCATGTGCTCTCGGTGGTTGGGGGTTCGACCCCCGCAGACTACCATAATTTTATCAACTAGAGGGGTGCCACATGGCAGCCCACAAATGGGCCACGTGGCACCATACAACTTGCCCATTAAATGACACGTGTTAGCATCCCATTCGTCTACATGTCTACCACCGAGCCTACCTTTTCAGCATGCTAACTCATCACTGCCACGTCACTTGCCACGTGTGGTTCCATACCCTACCACATCAGCATTGTACGGTAGTACGGACTATACGGTCAGTTGTCATGTTAGCACTGTACGGATTGTACAATCAGCAAAATTTTGCTTGTTTGGAAAAATGAACAGAACACAATATCTATCTCATATGATGTCTATTTGAACTCATTCAAGTTGTGTTGGGATCGTAAGGATGAGGCCTACGTACGTGTCCATTTTGAAGCAATTCCGAGCACTTTGATTTTTGAGCAAAATTTGATCCCCTGGATCACTCCTCCAGCTCTCTCCTCTCTTGGATCATGAATCCAACCCATTTCTCATCAAAAACCCTTTTATTTATAGTGAATATTCTATATCTACCTAAAGGAGGTCGAAATCAAGGAGTTACATAGGATCCTCCTCCATTTAGGAGTCTTGTTACAAAAGATTCCAACAAAAGCCTATCAAATTCCTATTTTTTTAGGATTTTGTCTATGATGATAAATGTATTTTGAAATAGGTCATCCTGATTGATTTGGAGATGGAAAACATGTCCATCATGTCCAACTAACTCCTATGAGACCATTCAAGCCTTCCTTGACAAGTGGCAACCTCCAAACAAGGTGAATATCCAACAACTATGCAAAACAAAGAGTTTGTAGTGCACTGGTGTTTTAATTATATCTCTCGAATTACAAACGGGGTTAGGCAAAACTTTGGTCATCAAGTCAATTCCATTATCATTCTCCTCCACCAAAAATTTCAGAAAAACCCACATCACCATTTTGGATTTATGATCAAATGTTTAGAAGCAGATGCTATAGGAAATGAGTTTGCAGCGCCCCTGTCTGTCAGTTCACAGCGTTAGTTCGCGGCGCCAAAAGGAAAAAACATCCAAAACCACTTTCTCGGCCTTCAAATAGGATTAAAACCCTCATGGAGTACCCGATGGTCCTAAGGCTACTCTGTATGTTGATAAGTCTAAACGTAAGTACCTGCAACCTATCTAAGCTACAATGCTCCTCCTTAACTAGTTCGCAGCGCCAGTTCACAATGCCAACTCAAATGTAGCTTGCACACTTCGAGGAGGTTGTTATTTGATGGTATGACATAATCCCTGGAGAAATGGTTAAATTGTAGGCTCTAAAAACCATAAATCATCCTTGACATGATCAATTTTATGTGTTAACATCTGGCTCCACATGGGATGGCATGCTCCTTGTGAGTTGCCAAGAACATGTAGTTCCAGTGCCTTATCCATTCTATCTTTGTCCACAAAACCTGTAATATTGAGAGCACCTCCGCTCCTTACTGAAAATTGATAACATCCACACACTTAAAACAAAAACCATTGCAAACCAAATGCAAACTGAAGGTTGCATTCAAACTGAAAACCAAATGTTTGCATGGAAAACTAATTTATATACATTCCTACTCATAACTGCTGAAAAAATGAACTTTCAAATATATAAAAAATTTCTCACTAACCATACAAATAACTTTGTGACTGAATGATCTTCATCCTCATCTCGGCAACTGAGCACTAAGTAACAGTAGATACATAATGACATCCACGCATACTTCCTTGAAAAATCATACTTACAATCCAGGAAATTTGTTCTTATGATGACAACAACTGAAAATCTATTGGTGCAAAACATCTCCATATAGATAGAAATAGGATCTTGAAATCCATACAAAACTTGTTGTATCTCATCAATGAATTCCTCCTTGGTTGATTCAAGCATGGGATGGCTTGAAAATTGTTGCAATATATTTCCACTCTTTTCACCAATTTCCAGTGAATATGGGTGAATATGAAATGGGATCTCAAGATCTATAGCTGGGACTAGCTCATTTTTACAATTGTAATAATCAAGTTGAAAATGAGAGTTGTCAACAAGTAGTGTATCAGAGACATGTCTATCCTCTTCTAGTCCATTTTCTTGTGAAGGCATATCATAATTAAGATCATTCAAAACCTCTTGATCATCATGAAAAGTAATTTCTTCTATGGAAAATTATGTTGATATTATGGTAGTTGCGGGAGGTATTTACCTCCACGTGTAAACCTGACAAGAATAGAATATTCTGGGAAGCAAGAAGAAACCCTAATTGATTGGTTAATAACCCTAGAAGACAATTCAACTCAAGGGAATGACTTGTATTAGGTTATTAGCCTCCAAGAGAAGAAGTCGGCTAAAGGAAATAATATATACTAAAGAATTAGTACCCAAAATGAGAAGTCAGCCCAGGTAGTCTAGCAGAATTAGTATAAATACAGGAGGCCAGTCTTCATTCTGGAAGGCATTCTCAGAACTGCAGAGCACACTTGTGCACATTTCAGTTCGAAATTTTTGTGCACAATTTTGGAGGAGAGATTCCATTGCAGTTACTGCAGCTAGTAGATTTTGTTTTGGCTTGGACTATCTCTTGATTATGTTTTGGACTATATGATCAGCTCTTGTTTGGTGCGCTATCCTTGGAGAAAGGTGTGCTACCCTTTGTTTGGATATCTAGCCTAGGTTTTGCTTCCGAAATGATTCTCTGCCAAGGTTAAGGTGCTCGGAGGGTGGCTTCGGCCTATGGTTGGGTGACAATAGCGATATTGTCTATGGTTAAACGAACAAATTCTAACAGGTTATGGGCCCACACCTCCTTCATTTAGTATAACCACTAGAAGGGAGCATATCCATAGGGATATTAAGCTCTTTGAAGAACTATCGCTAGGGTTTCTAGCAGGAGAAGTCACCAAAGCACTGTTGCTAGGGTTACTAGCAGGTGCAGTTGCAGAAACCCTAAACCTCTCATTGAGGCACCTTAAGTGAAGGGATTGACCTAATTTCTAGATAGACCAGTGCGCCCTAGCCTAGCACATCTCCTGGTACTTTCAACAAGCCAAGATGTCAAGTTTGAGTTTTTGGTCAAATCTAGGGTTGACCAAATCAAAGAAGCCATGACTTACTCTATGAAGTCAGAAAACAAGTTAGATGGAGCTTCTAACTTCAGAGCGTGGAAGACAAGGATTGACCTCATCCTTGCCAAGAATAAAGTGTTGGATATCGTGAAAGGAAAGATCATAGAACCAGAGTTTGAAGAAGAAAAAGCGAAAGAACCGCAGAATGTTGCAGTTATGGAAAAGTTCAAAGACAGTGACATCAATTCCATGAGTATCATAGTGGACTTTATAAAAGACCACTTGATACCCTACATCTCCCATCTTCACTCATCAAATAAGATGTGCGATGCTCTAAAAAACCTCTTCTCAGTAAGAAACATTGGACAAGTAATGAGTCTGAAGAAAGAGCTTCGTGGCATGAAGATGAATGATACTTTGAGATCAACTACAAGCTATTGAAGAGATCATTTTAGAGAAGGAATTGGTAAACATAGTACTCAATGGTATTCTCAAGACATAGGATGCATTTTCCGCAAGCATGAACACAAGGAAGGAGTATGCTACATTTGAAGAACTTTGGACTTGTTGTGCTCAAGAAGAATCAAGGATCAGTGTAAAAGAGAAACCTCATGATCAAGCCTTCATATCAAGATTCAAGAATTCCAGGAACAAAAGGAAGTTTGAAAAGAAGCCAAATCAAAAGAAGGATATGTAATAAATACAATGCTTCAACGGTCAAAAATATGGTCACTACAAGAATCATTGTCCCGAGCTAAAGAAAAGGAAGGAGACACACGAAGCATCAGTTTCCGAAGAAATGAAACCCTCAAGGAAGACCAAGCAGGATAAAGCAGACTTCTTCCTCTAAAGACAAGGTAACAATATTCTTCATAGTTCTTGTACATATCTTGTTTGCATAATCTATATACATATCTTTTATATCTATCTCTTAGAAGATAATATGTTCCAAGAACTATACCTATGGAAGAACAACAAGATAAGGATTGCTATCATTATGACTACAAGTCAAAAAATACACATGAAAGGATGAAGTACATCAAACAAATCATGTGGAAGTTATTACATAAGTAACAGCTAAAAGATAAGCTGAAATCAGCAATCAAGAAGAATTTGGAGAAAGACTTATGACACCTTGCAGAAGGCAATAAGGATGTAGACGAAAGCACGGATTATGTTAGATGGAGGGAGTTGATTATATACTTCCAAAATAAAAGCATGCACTCATACATGAAGCAAGGATTAGGTCGGAGCTAATCCTATGATCCATTGAAGATGATGAAGTATATATCCATGGTAGCAGCCATGAAAATTAGTATGTGTTCAGTTTGACTTCAGAAGAAGCCTTCTTCGAAAAGAATCCTTAAACAATCCCTGGTTGTCCATCCACATCCATGATCCTATGATGAAAGGAAGAAGTTGGAATCTCCAGAGCATGGAATCTATAGAAAACTCCATGGACCCAAGATCTAAATAAAAACTTGAGGAAGAACATGAAGATTCCAAGAAAGAAAGAGAAGCCACAACAACTAGTCATTGTATCAAGAATCACAAGACTACCAGCCTAATATGAACTCACTAAAAGAAATCAAGCAGAGGAACTGAAAGTTGTGATGGAGAACAGTGTATGGACGACTTATGAATGAAAGCATTGTGACATCTAGAACTAGAGGTTCTCCCAAATGGAGGGAGAAGACTATGATGATTGTTTGCTCCAGTAAACCAAACATACCTCTGTATGAGCCATTATATCGTCCGCAATATCCATGGGTTGGAGTTAACATCAAAAAAATGTAAGGATTGTTCTCCTCAACAGAGTAATCAAACAAATAAGTGCATAGAAACCTCAAGGTTTTGAGGTATACCAGAAGGAGACTCTTGTATGCGGATGGAAGAAAACAAGTTGGCAGAGAGCCTCCAATGCACAGCAAAAGCATGGTGAAGAAATTCTATGACAGAGATATTGTATCAGAATGGTTACTCAGAAGCTTGGGATGATGAATTTCTAATCCATAACAAACCCTCATAATGGCAGAAGAAGTACCACTTGGATATGTTCCAGTTTGACCCTTGCCACGATGTTATGGGCTAGCAGGAAACAAAAAGATGAATCCAACAAAGATTGATCAGAGCTATATGAAGCGTTCAGAGAATACCAGTGTTCCAGAAAGACCAAATTACATTGAGATCAAAAATTACACTCTTCGTGATGAAGTCCAGAAAAGAGAAAGTGGTTCTCAAATATATATCTCCACAGATGAACAGATAAGCAGACATTTTTGGTAAATCCTTTGTCCAAGATAAAAGAGTTTGTGTACTCAAGTTGGAGTTCATGGAGACGAATTCCTTATTGAAAAAGGAAGATATGACTCCCAGGTTGGGAGGGAGCACTGATGTGTCATTGATTTATGGACAGTCATTTTTCAGTTCGAAAAATGGTCTAGGATGAGCAGTTCCTTTCCATTTCAGAAAGTGGTTTGATATTTTTTACGGACAGGCATTTTCCAGTTCGAAAAATGGTCCAGATCGAATGGTCATTTTCGTAATGAAAATGGTTCAATGGATTGTTGATGTACCATAGACAGGGATTTCCCATTGTGGTTAACATGGGGAATGGTCTAGGAGAATCTCTCTTCTTGAGGGTTACTCAAGAAGACCGGTTTGCCTCATCGGACAATCATTCTTTCGAAGCTCACAGTTGTGAGCAGTTTCGAAGAATGGTCTGTTTTGGAGGTTGGTGTAGGACAGTCATTTTCTTTGGAAATGGTCTGGACAGTCATTCCCTAGGGAATATTCATTCTCTCCAAGTTTCACCTTGTTTAGTGCTGGAGGAATGGCCCAGATAGGTGAATGGTCTAGGTTCAGCAATCAGGGACAGTAATTCCCTAAGGCAGACTCAGTCTCTCCAGGTTGCACTTTGCTTAGTGCCAGAGGAATGGCCCGGGGTGGGGAATGGTCCAGGCTCAGAAATCGGGACAGTTATTCTTCCTTGCTTGAGAAGAATAGTCCAGATAGCTCATCATTGATGTTTTACCTTCTGAGGGAAGATGCTCTTCCAATATCTCATAGATGTGAGTGGAAGAATGGCCCAGATGATTCAKYTTATATCATAACAATGTTTTATGTGCARGTTGATATCARATGATTGTTATGGAGACTGTATGTCTCTAGACAGCAGATGTATGCTACTGTGGTGGATGTGTTCCACTGATTRTGACTATACGTCACAGATCAAGTATCTATGTGCTACTTGGTGTGGTAGTGTACCACTGGATTGTAGTTGTGTACTACTATGGATAGACACAGTTGTGTTCTATTGAATGATATTGTTCTGATTTCCCTGAAGACTATCAGCAGTGTTGGAAATGATTATCAGCTAGATAGATGATAAATTGACAAAKATTTCCCAGAAGGAAAGTGGTTCAGGACATTTATTCTTCTAGGACATATGTCCATATTAAAAGAATGGATCTTGTGTCACTCTATGGTGTGAGTGACTTATCCAKCATCATGTCTGATTACTCAGATGGAGTATGGTTTTGAGAGATGATGCAGTTGATGACACTGATAGTGATGATKGTGCTCATGATCTAAWCATGAGATAGTCTATACGACTATGTTGATGCTACCGAGTAAATGGTATGTTTGTTCTCAAGACCATTACCTTCAAATACCTCCCTAGCTAGGAGGGAGTGTTGATATTATGGTAGTTGCGGGAGGTATTTACCTCCATGTGTAAACCTGACGAGAATAGAATATTTCGAGAAGTAAGAAGAAACCCTAATTGATTGGTTAATAACCCTAGAAGACTAGTCATCTCAAGGGAATGACTTGTATTAGGTTATTAGCCTCCAAGAGAAGAAGTCGGCTAAATAAAATAATATATACTAAAGAATTAGTACCCAGAATGAGAAGTTGGCCCAAGCAGTATGGCAGAATTAGTATAAATACAGGAGGTCGGTCTTCATTCTGGCAGGCATTCTCAGAACAGTAGAGCACACTTGTGCACACTACAATTGGGCAGTTTTGTGTGCAAGTTTGGAGGAGAGTTGTCGTTGCAGTTGTTGTAGCTAGAAGATTTCATTTTGGCTTGGACTATCTCTTGATTATGTTTTGGACTATCTGATCAGCTCTTGTAAGGTGTGTTATCCTTGTAGAAAGGTGTGCTACCCTTTGTTTGGTTATCTAGCCTAGGGTTTTCTTCTGGAATGATTCTCTGCCAAGGTTAAGGTGCTCGGAGGGTGGCTTCAACCTATGGTTGGGTGACAATAGTGATATTGTCTGTTAGTAACATTTCTTGTCCTGGGCACAAGAGTATTTAGGTCTACAAGTTGCACAAGAAGCGCCCGAGCGCAACACAAAAAAATCTCGTTTTAGGCTTCCAAGCAAGTAAGCGAGTGATATTATAGTGTCAACGGTCCGGATTCATCCATATTAGCGGATCGACGGTCGGCGAAAAATCGTGGTTAGCGAAGTTTCACTGAGATTAGTGCGATGGATAGCGCCCATATTGCATACGGGAAAAGATAGCAGTCATCCATCCAAAATACGTGTGACGCGAGATCTAGTCACGTCGGCTTTTTGGCAGTCACGAGTTCAAAGGGTGAGCGTTCTATGTCATTCTACATCTCAAAACCCCGAACCCCGAAGCACCAAAAGCGCCCAAAGTCGGGCCCGCAGTATCAAGGAGTAGTCTCAGTCGTCCATCTAAAGGGGACACCTGGCGCGCAATAGGCTCCTCGCCTTTTCACCCATCGTGATTTCGAAGCGCAAGGAGCAGCTCCCTCATAACCCCGATGCATGAAGGGACAAGAGCGTCCGGGACCTAGTCCCACAGCATCGTCGAGCGAGTTCAGGATCGTCAGCTCTGAGAAGGATGTGTGGTGCCCAATTAAGACATCTCGGCATTTCGCTCATCGCGACTATGATAAGAAAGGATTAGCTCCTTCCTATTCATGAACGCTGAAAGCGCCTTTAGGAGTAAACACTGGGTTACAGCCCGTGGTCACTTGGGAAAGAAAAAGAATTGCGCAAAAGGGGCCAAAGACATTGGGTCTAGTTGCCGAAAGGTTCATCGCGATCTTCGGGTGCCATCTGATACGACTTCAATCCTAGTTTTCGCTTGGAGTAAATGAAGGTGAGAAGGGGTAGTTGAAACCTCTCCTCGTGCATTAAGTGTAAGGTATGGAGGGTCTAGCAAGCGGTATGCTCAAGAGGGTCTTGTGTACCCATTTTTCCAAAGAAGCCATGCCGAGTCCTCGACTAACCAAAGGAGGTCTGCACATGCTAACTCGACATTTAATGGCTCAGCTACTCCCCTTGCAGGACCCATGCGTAGTTAAGATGGTGTCTGACGAAGAATATCTGTCCGAATTCGGCTGAAGGGACACCAAGCCTCGGGTGACTAAGTACACCTCTATTAGGTGAATTTTTCTGAGTATATAGACTCAGACTTTGTATTTTGTAATCATCGATGGTAGAGTGAAGCTCCCGATTGTAAAGCTTTAGCAAGCACTCTAGTTCTCTGGTTATGCATCGGTATGTAAGATTTCTTGTTTAATGACAGACAGTCTTCTCACCCCATCTAGCTTTCATCTCATACTGAGAGAGTTCGTGATCAACTGATTCGCGCGAATTATTGCAATTATGTTATGGTAAAGGACTTATTGTTGCATTGTTGTATTCCCCAGTTTTATGCGTTTGAATGTAAGAAGATCTTGTGTTTAGATGTTTTCTCCTATAGTCTGTTAGAAACCTGATGTTTACAACAGACCTTTGCAGTTCTCTTATACAAGTCTTCTCCCTACTCACCCTTATTACAAATCACTGTCTGGATTTTATCTAAGACCTCACTTTCCCATGCATGCCTGGCCTAGTTTCGGGGTTAGAACAATATTGTTTTGAGTTAACTTCCATTCGATCACCCCTTTCATAAACAAATCGTGACATAAAATGATGGGCGTCGGGCTCTGCTTTTGCTGCAATCCAGGGGTGACTTCTGACGCTAACATTGTCTATGGTTAAACGAGCACATTCTAACAAATTATTCATCACAAGTATGATTTTCATGACAAGCAAAGTCTTTACAAAGTAAAGAAAACTCATCACAACATTTTTCATAAAGATGTTCAACAGAAAAATACTCCTTACAAAAAAAATTAAAAGCAACATGAAAACATGTCAAAGAGTTGATACTGGCAATCGGAAGAGATCAGCACCAGTCACTAGCTATTGCCTCTAATGAGTACTTGAAAATCTTGATTTGAACATCCTCATGCACAATCTGAAATCGATGAATAAAATCATAGAAATGTAGTAAGAGTTCAACTGGTACTTCCCAATCTTCTCCTCTAAATATGAGAAGGCAACCTTCCCATTCAACTCTACTAGGCATTGGATTTGGAAAACTGACTATCTTTGAAAAATCACAAAAAGAATACCTTTGAGCTAGGATCTTGTCCATTTCAAAATAGTGGAGTTGCCAATAGATATCTGAACAGTGGAGTCGCCAATAGATATCTAAACAGTGGAGTCGCCAATAGATATCTGAACAATGGAGTCACGATGGTGAAAGATAAGTAGTCTAAAAGTTTCTAGCTTCAGTTCACCATCCAAAGCTAGATCTAATCATCATAGTTCACCCAGGGAAGGTGTCTTCATTGTCATCCCCAGAAATGACACAAAAAATGTTATCACTAAGAGTCACACTTAGAATGATGTAAGTGCAAGCCGAGTACCCATCAGAATATAAATGGATTAAATTGGTTTGAGTAGGTGGATAAGAAAGATTGGGAAAGAAAGGGAGAGGGCAGAAAAATGTTTGCAGGGGCATTCCGTTGGGAATGGAGTCATAACATACTATAGATCAAAAGAAATCAAATTGTATATCATACAAAAGGGATATATAATGATGAGTAGAAGCATAGTAAATATGAAAAAATGAATAACATCCATTATGTAAAGATCCTTTCTACAACAGATAAAGATTTTCTTAAACAGTGAACAATGATTTATTGGGCAAGCTACAGCAAATCCTCTGTTGTTCATGAATCCATCAATCGATGGCAGCTATGATCCTCAAAACCTGCAATATATTCAATAAATAAGATAACAAAGAAATGGTAAAACACAGTAGACAATCTAATAAAATCTCTCATGAATCTTTAATGGCAGAAAATGTCATTACAAACAGGCCCTCAAGCTAAATGGGTAGCTAAACTACTCCTCCAACTCTCTCCTTTATTGGATCATGAATCCAACCATTTTCTCATCAAAAACCCTTTCATTTATAGTGACTAATACCTATCTACCCTAAGGAGGTCAAGACCAAGGAGTTATATAGGATCCTCCTCCATTTAGGAGTCTTGTTACAAAATATTCCAACAAAATCCTAACAAATTCCTATTCTTGGGGGGTTTTGTCTATGATGATAAATTCCTTTTGAAATAAGTCATCGTGATTGATCTAGAGATGGAACACATGTCCCTCATTTCAAAATAAATCCTAGGAGACCATTTGAACCTTCCTTGACAGGTGGCAACCTCCAAACAAGGTGAATATCCAACAACTATGCAAAACAAAGAGTTTGCAATGCACTGGTGTTTTAATTATATATCTCGAATTACAAATTGGGTTAGGCTGAACTTTGGTCAGCAAGTCAATGCCATTATCATTCTCCTCCACAAAAAAAATCAGAAAAACCCACATCACTATTTTGGATTTATGATCAAATTTTTAGGAGCAGTTGCTACAAGAAATGAGTTTGCAGCGCCCCTGTTTGCCAATTCACAGCGCCAAAAGGAAAAAACATCCAAAACCACTTTCTCGACCTTCAAACAGGATGAAAAACCTCATGGAGTAACTAATGGTCCTAAGGCTGTTGTGGATGTTGATAATTCCAAACGTGAGTCCCTGCAACCTATCCAAACTACAACATTGCTCCTTAACTAGTTCGCAATGCCAGTTCGCAACACTAACTCAAATATAGATTGCACACTTCAAGGAGGTTGTTAGTTGATGGTATGACATAATCCCTAGATAAATGGTTAAATTGTAGGCTCTGAAAACCATAAATCCTCATTTACATGATCAATCTTATGTGTTAACATATTCCTCAATAAAAGTTTTAGATAAAAGAAAAACAAAAGATATTTGCAAGTCTTCCTAGAGGAGTCTCTAGAAAAGAGACGTGTTATAAGAAAAATATATCAGTTGAGATAGATCCCACCTATTCGATGGACAATTCGATTACAACCTCTTTTGTAGCTTGGCACAAGGAGGAGGTTACCCACACCTTGGATGGTCTTAATGTCTAAGGTGGTGAAAGGGGAAGAAGGAGAAGTGAGGGACTTGTGTACAAACCCTCTTAGGACCACCCAGCTTAGGTATTGTCCTCCCTCACCTCCTTGGAGGGAAAAAAAATTCCCAGGGGTGGTATTTGTGGGCAAAGGGTGATAAAAGGAGCTCACTAAATTTTAGACCAACAAACTAATAAAATCGGACAATAATTTAGTCGCTCCCTTGTGACCCTCGAAAAATTATCTAAACTAGCTCTTGGGGTAAACCAGGGTCCTTTTTCATTGGTTATAATTTTTGTTGATGAAAGGGATGGAAATTCCTCACTCGATCATTTTTTAATTTCACTAGGCTAAGGTGAGATAGGCGGAAATGTTACCCTGGGCTTATAGCATGTTCAAAACTATCAATCAACCCTCAAGAAATATGTTCTTAGACTTGATGTTATTATCAAGTTATATCTTTTTGCTTAAAAAATGTAAAAAATATTTATGTATGAATGTTTAAAATGAACAAAATAAAGAATACATACAATGTGAAAACCAGTAACACAAGTCTCAATTGAGAATGAACCAGATTTTTATTAATGTTGATTTTCCTGAGTTACAACTAAATACCTCTTTTCCAACCCTTGCAAGGGTATGGACCAAAATCAAACATAGAAGTCTAGGATGGAATTTTAACAATCATACAAAGAAAATCGATGTCTAAAAGAAAAAGAACAAGACTGAAATTTACTGGATCAACGAAGCCACAAGCTCATCAAGTCTTGACTTTGCAAAATAGTATTAATCAGAACTTAAAATCAATTCATGAATTCTAATGAAGCTAAATAGACTGGCAAGATAAATGAATGACCTTCTAAAGCATGTCAAAAGTCTATGTTTCTTAGTCCTTTCTTCTTTTCCACCTTTAGAATGATCCTCCTCACAAAAAGAGGATTTAACTCTTAAAGAACTCAAAAAATGAATGAATAAATATCAGAAATCTCAAATTGAAACAAGAGAAAACATTATTAGAAGTGTTTCTCTCTAATTCATCATGCATTTCTTGTCCTTCTTTCCTTCCTTTTATTCTCTAAAAGGTAGTTCTCTAAGTAGTTGAACTACTTTTAGTTGCTAAAGTTAAATAACTTTAGTTAATAAATAGGACAAGAATTTTTCATGATAAGGATAAATATAAATAATATAATAACTAAATAAGTGGGGTCCCCTTATATTATGCATCATTTATTTCAATAATCATTTCTAGGTTTTCCTTTTCGCTCCATAATATAATCAAATATAAAAAATCAGCACCATAAATTATACCATAAGCATTCATAAAAAATACCATGACATATACCACTTGTATATCCCATGATTTAACATGATATTAAGTCTCAAAAATAAACATCAGGGTTTTTCCATTGTCCAAAAATAGTAATGTCATAGTCAAGTATCAAAACAAAGTCAAAATAATTCAGGGAATTTATTTCTAAAGAATCCTTCCCTTTCCCTGATGAAGTCTTCATATTGAGACTTTTTATTTTCCAACCATGCTACCTTTGGATGCAAATCACTTATATTTCTCTTACCATTGCTTGTTGATTTCATCTTGGAGTGAGTAGAGAAAGAAGACTTAGCCATGTTGGGAGAGGTAATTGGTTTTTTTCCTTTGTCAGTCTGAGATTTATGAAGGGGAGTTTTATTATCTTTAAGTGTGGTGGTGGTGGAGGAGGAGGAGGAGGAGGCATAGACTCATTTGTGGCAAAAATATGAACTGATAATGTTTGGTGAATCGAAGGAGAAGGAAAAGATACATTTGTGGAAACAATATGCATTGGAAGAGGAGGGGGGTCAATGGGACATTGATTGGAACCAGAGGATGGATTAATAGGAATACCACCCCATCCATCATTATGTGGTTGCACAAGGGATTTAAGGTGAGGTTGCAATATGAAATTCAGAGGTACTTGGGGCCAAGGAAAAGCATGTTGTCTACCAAGATTTAAGTGTCTAGTTTGGATCAACTATTGAAATTCATCAAAATCAACATCAAAATGTATAGAGAATCTTAACTTTTTGTGCCCCCCAAGTTACCAAAAGGTGTTAGACAGTCTCCCTCTTCTTCCTCTATTTCCTCATATGTTGCTACCATGGCTGAAAAATCTCATCTATATCCATCTCATTCAAATTAGTATATGAAATATAGGACAAAGTAAAATTAAACATCTAAAACAATTTTACATCATGATTAATTTGGCTCTGAGAGTAACACAACCATGCAACACAAAAGGGAAGATGAAGGTAAAAAGTGAAAACAAGGACATCACTACAGACTCCACCAACATACCATTTCCTTTAAACTTTGAAATATGATCTATAAATATTTATACATACAATTCATTTCTCTTTAAAATATGAATAGTAAGAGTGTGAAATAGGGAATTTGTATGATGAGAAAATATGAAAAAGGTGTGTGATTTGTGAAAAGTGCTAATATGGTGGGAATGTACAAACTGTTCAATATTGTATCATTTTTCACCATGATTGTACTCTTTCATTATAACAATCATCTCATATTTATTCAAATTATATACACACATTGTAACTCATAAATTTTGTCCCTATTTCATCAAGTTGTCAAGACATCCAAACTCTATTCTTCGAATTTCACCCTTTCTTTAATCATATAGATAGGGAAAAAAAATGAGATTTTATGAATGGGATTTGGGAAATATAATTTATGTAAAGTGATATGTATGAGGAAAATATGGAAGTCTATATAATAATCCTCTAAGATTTAATTATAAATATCTCCAACCAATTTTCCCTTCATTTATACCATCCAAATATAAATCCAATTAGCTATCTCAAGTATTTTGTTTAACATCCCATAATCAAACATAATGTATGAATATCGTGTACTATGCATCATAAGCATAATGTTCTCAATATTTTGACTCATGTTCGCATAATAGAAGTCATAAGTATTATGCCAACCAACATTCGTCTATAGGTTTATAACAACTTTGTGTTTATAGATTTATAACCAAGGTTTCGAATAATGCTTGAGAGATCAAAATTAAATCTACTGCAGGTCTCGACTCATTCTCATATTATTATTATGACCCAAAACAAATTTCATAAATTGACTTCTTTGACTCTCTACTTATCCTGATCGAATCAAAAGAACAAAAAAAAATCCGAGTAAATAAGCATTACAACCAATCCATACCATGAAGACTTAATCAAATTCTAGTTGGAATTTCAAATTGTCCTCAAAATAATTTTCGAGGAAAACGATGATAAAGAGAAATAGTTCAGTTGGTCATAACACCAAGTAAAGATCATGCATTGGAGCTTGAGAAGACTCRGATTCAAACCTAACAAGTTAAAATCATAGATTTAGGTTTGAAACTACGCCTCTTTTACAACTAGYGTACAACATTAAACCAACTKCAAGGGGCATTGTAAATCCATTTCCATTAAAGTTCGGGCTTAACCCAGGTCGAACCAAACTTTTTTAATCATGAGGAACATAACTGTTTAATTTTTAATGATGGCTCAAACACATGTAGTTTCTTCTCAATTTAGCATGAACTTGAACCATAAACAATGCAGCAACACAATAGCTACAGTAACCAAGATCACAAGAAGTATAACCATGCACAAGACACAAGAAGTTATCCTAGGAAAACCCTTCTCAAACAAGGGAAAAACCCAGCAATCCTTTACTATATTTCCAAGACAATAACCCTCTCCACAGAAAATCCTAATGCACACAAGAGGGTGCTCTATGACCAATAAAGCTACCGCATAGAAAAGAGTGTGCACCAAATTTCAGCTCACCAAGTGAATGTGTTGAGTGAATGAGATATGATCCACAATGGGTATGTATCTCTTTAATAAATACATGACATAACTCATCAAATAGATGTGTCTATTGGCACAATAGGGCTTGTTATCACACAATTTTTACTTGCCCAAATCCCAAGGCAAGTGGATACAAAATTGGCATAACTAGGAGTGACCTATCACTGTCACCTTAATAGGAAACCCCTTTCTATTTAGGAGTATGTCACGGTACCCCAGGGGAGATGTCCCCAGTGACCTGAGGGTTTGAGAAGGCTAAGGAAAATGATACAAGGAAGTCCCTCCTCTCTCATAGGTCACTCAATTCAAAAGGTTCTTTATGTCTTGTTATAGATTAAGAAAAAGAGAAATGTTGTGTACATGCCTAGAACAAAACAACAACAAAAAGAGGGCACTTTCCAAGCACCAAAACGATATCAATGATTCATAAGACAATGAACTCTTAAAAATAGACTAGTTGATATGAAATTGCAGTAGTATAATAGTTTATAATAGCAATGATAAATTTGTAATAGCCACAATAATTATGCTTCAAAATGCTTGATAAAAGAGTTGAAATAATAGCTTTAACTAGGCAAATTGATATTAGAAAGTCACAACCAATTTTAGCAATATCTAGATAGCATAAAGTGTCACTTTTAGGGTTATTTGTTTTTGCTAGATGGTTGTAGAAATATTTTTCAACAGCAACAAGTTGGTTAATGAATTAGGTTAATCTAAGGTTAATAGGAGTTAGTCGATGTTCCAAAGAAGATAGTTTGAAAGTGGTTTGATGAATCAATCACTAGTGGTGACTAGACTAGTGCCTTCTAGGGTAATGGAGTCAATGATAGCAGCAGCAACTCTTAGAGTGAAATAGCAATGATAATACTTAGTCAAAGGATATGGAGAGAATGAGAGAGGTGTTGGTAACCCAGGGCCTCAAACATCCAAGTCCTAGAGGTAATTGCTAGAAAGTAAGAGAACTTAGGCCCTAGCAATTTCTCTTTTCCTTAGACAAATTGAGATAAAATATGCAATAGGCAATGTAAGTAGGGTTACTAGAGTGCTACAATGGTAGGGCTCTAGTATCTACTTCTAGATATGGTGCTCCCTGAGAAATTTAAACAAGTAGAAAATTATAGAGAAAAGGATAATAACTTATGTCTTTCTCCTAGGGTTTCAAGCAAGCAATTTCATAATCTTTGACATGAAAAAGTAAAATTCACCATAAGAATTCATTCACAATAAAGAAATGCATATTTTCTACTTACTTCACTAAGAATAATCAAGCTCAAACCCTAGTTGAAGATTTCCCACCATGAAAATAGCCAAGATACACCAAAAATGACTCTCCAAGAAGTTGTGCACCACTTAGTTTCAGCCAAATACCCTTAAAGAGGGTTGAATTTAATACCACACACTTGTGTTATGAGTGAATCTGAAAAAATGAAAGTTTTTCTCTTATTTATACAATACTTATGACCTTTAATTAAAATTAGGTCATCAAAAGGCCAACATGGCCAAATTAAATTAAAATCCAGTTTTTACATAAATGTCATTAATTAAACCCTAAAATCAAATCCAAAGGTGATGGCATGCCCTTCTAGGGTGACATTACCCCCTAGGGTGGAACGTTGGGCCTCAGATGCAAAACGCTTGGCCTCCAAAGGCCCCAAATTTTGCCAAACGTGCCAACTAGCACACAATCTTCATCATAAATGCAAACCCTGACTGGATGACGTATAGGGTCAAAATGATGAGGTCATGGGACTCTAAGGGTCAACGTCCAAGAGGAAAGGCAAGACCCCCTGGGTCTAGGTCTTTCAGAGTGTCCCGGGTGCAACGTCCTTCTTTCTTCCTGGTGAAAGCCTGTGGTTTCTCTTTTCGCCCTGGTGGGGTTACAGCATCAATCAGTTCATATTTCATCCCCATGGAGGTCCAACCTAATCATTCCCCCATATGCACCTTTCCACGGGGAAAAACCCTGCAAAAAAAACAAGTATGCCCTCCATGGGCTCATAAGTCACATGGATCATAGCAATGTCAATCACATCTAATAATAAAATTTCCCAAACATGTACTGCATCAAACCCATATTTACCCAGACAAATGTTCAAATATGTTAGTGTCATACCGCTACATTCCCATGGACCTAATAGGTCGGCTCATGATGAGACCTCCCATCCACTAACTAGTACCTTGATTTTTGTTTCATCTTATGGGTCCCCTTTTCTTACTAAGAATCCTCTTATTACTTTCTTTGGAATCTCTGGGCAAAGCATCTCAAAAGTTTCATTTTGGTTTTTAATTCTTGCCAACCACTTTTACCCTCTGGGCCTTTAGCCCCTTCTTCCCACAAGGAAAGGTACAACCCTTCATAGCGTGGAAAACCCAATGCCCAAACCAAGGTAGGGGGAGATGAGAGGAATAATGATGGAAAGTGGTAAGTATGGAGGGGATGGATGATGACCTTTCATATACCCACCTAGTGGAAACTCATCCTAAAGGGGAACCATCTTACTAGGGAATTATTTCACCCTCCCAGTTATGAACAAGTTAAAGAGCATAATTTCTAAGAAAACATTATGAAATGAAGGAGATTTCAGTGCAACATATTCAAGTGCTTCAAAAATCAAAGTGACACATACCATGATACTCAGAATCATTACCTCATGGAGTAAGACTTACTACTACCTCGGAACTAGGTTGGTGGGATAGACGTTGTTGTTGTTGATAGGTGGGTTGCACTGAAGAGAAGATGCACCCTCCAAGACCATGCTCAATTCATATGGCTCTCAGCACTCCATTTATAGGACATGTGGGTCTCAAGACATGATCTCCTTAGTTATCCCTAGGATAGGGGATAACAGGGACAACTTGTACAACTCAAAAATATAATTAATCTTTTACATAATATTAATTATCTTTACATAGTAGGGACGACTTGTACCCTTCACAATAAAAATTAGGGTTTCATAATAGTCTTACTCTTTGACAATAAAGCAAGGGGTCTCACACACATCCTCTAGTTCTCTACCACTAGGGACAAGTTCACATGTGCTCAACCACAAGGGATGTCACTCTCAAAGAAATCAACTCAACTAAATCTGTAGGAGTACGAATTGGATAGCCATCTCAAGTCAACTCAACTAAGTCCATAGGAGTACGACAGGAGACCATATCAAGTCATCTCAACTCAGTTTAGAGGAGCATGATAAGAGACCAACACAAGTCATCTCAACTCAGTCTAGAGGAGTACGACTCGCCTATCAGATAGGTGTTCTCACAGATCATCTCAACTCAGTCCAGAGGAGTACGATCTATAGAATGTCTCATGAAGTTGCAATCATCAACACTCCCTCTCAACTAGGGAGGCATTCTCCACCAGGCCAAGTCTCTCACAGAATTACTTGAACTTCATCCTGGAAAGCGGTTTGGTGAATACATCTGCAACATGCTCATGTGTAGAAATGTATTTCACATGTATTTCTTTCCTAATTTGCACCATATCTCTGATGTAATGGTATTTGATCTCAATGTGTTTCGATTTATCATGAAACATGGGATTCTCTGAGAGCTTCACACAGCTCTAGTTATCGCAATGGATAATGATGGAATCCATCTCATGTCAAAATAAGTATGCAGTGATCTTGTGAAGCCACATTGCTTCATGGACTGCCACACATAATGCAATGTACTCTGCTTCTGTAGTACTCAAAGCCATAGAAGTTTGTTTCCTGTTGCACCAGGAAACCATGGAAGATCCCAAATTAAAACAACAATCGGAGGTATTCTTCTGGTCCACTTCACTCGCTTCCCAATCTACATAAACATATCCCTGCAATCTCATGTCTACATGGGAGGCATATCTCATTCCATAACCAATTGTGCCTCATAAATATCTCAACACATGCTTCGTTGTTATCCAGTGTGTCTGTCTCGGCTGACTCATAAACTGATTGAGTACACTCACTGCATAGCATATATCATGTCTGGTGTTAACCAGATACATCAATGATCCAATCAGTTGTCTGTAAAGATGTGGATCAATCTCCTCTGAATCGGAAGAAGTCTTTCTCAGTTTCTTCAAATTCATCACCATCGGTGTAGCCATGGGCTTGCAGTCTGTCATCCCAAATTTATTCAGTATCTCAATTGTGTATTTCCCTTGACTCGAGAGAATATCATTAGTCTTATTCTATACTTCTAGTCCCAAGAAGTAGTGCATCATACCAAGTTCCTTCATCTCGAATTCAGAATCTAATGCACGCTTTCATTCAGCAATAAGGCTTTTTGAACCGGTGAGGAATAAGTCATCAACATATAGGACCAAAGTCAGGCACTCGTCACCAACAATGTTGTAGTATAGGTTGGGATCAACAACACTCTTTTTGAATCCCAAACTCATCAAGTATCCATCAATCTTTTCATATCATGGACAAGGTGCCTCCTTTAGTCCATACAGGGATTTCTTCAACCTGCACACATGAGACTCCTTCTCATGTATCACGAATCCATCTGGTTGCTCGATGTAAACTTCTTCCTTAATTTCTCCATTGAGAAAGGTTGTATTCACATATATGTGATGTAGTCTCCAACCCATGGATGAGGTAAGGGAAATAATCGTACGGGTGGAAGTGTATCGGGAAACAGGAGAAAATGTCTCCTCATAATCTATTCCCTCCACCTGAGAGAATCCTCTAGCCACAAATATCGCTTTGTACTTCTCGACACTTTCATCAGTTGCATGTTTGATCTTATAGATCCACTTGGAAGTCACTACAGACTTCCCTTTCGGTCTCGGAACAATATCCCACACATCATTCTTCATGATGGACTGATACTCTTCGGTCATGGCATCTTGCCAAACCTGCTGACATGTTGCTTCTCCATGACAAGAAGGCTCAGTATAAATGATGTGGCTCATAGCTGAAACATAGCTTGAAAATATTTGTGGTCTCTTTCTCTCTCGGAATGTACCATGAGGACTTGCATGTCCCTCTGCCTCCTACAGAGTCTGTCAAGCTCATGCAAGCCTTTTATGGCCTACTGCAATGTCTATGGGAACATCAACTAGAGCTACGGGATCAACAGAATCAATAATTGTCTCCCTCTAAACTGTTGAAGGGGGAGAAGGTAATGTCTCTTCTTTATTCTCACTGACAATCTGCACATGAGATTCTCTGGATCTTCGGAAGGTTATCTCTTCCTCAAAGGTGACATCTCTGCTAACCTTGATTTGTCTCTGACCAGGGATGTAGATCTGGTATGCCTTCAAATATTCATTGTTCCCCAAAAATGTACCCTTTCTTCCTGAAGGGTCTAGCTTGGTCCTTTTTTCCTTGGGTACATGAATGTATACTGGATACCCAAATATCCTGAAGTGTCCAACCTCGGGCTTCACTCCAGTGAAATCTTCTTTGGGATTCATGTTCTTCAAAATCTTATGAGGACTCCTATTATGAACATACACAGCTTCATGGATTCCTCTTCCCACATAATCATAGGTAGATTATGATCATGTATCATTGCTTTGGTTTCCTCAACAATGGATCTAGTCTTCCTCTCTACAACCCCATTCTATCAAGGGTTATAAGGAACGGTGTACTCCCTCTCGACCCCTGTCTCAATACAAAAATCATTGAAATCCCTGGAGGTGTACTCTCCTCCATTATCTGATCTTAGCACCTTGATATTCCTCCCGGTCAAGTTCTCAACCTGAGCTCTAAACACTTGAAATATCGCAAGGAATCCATCATTGGTCTTCAAGAAGTAAATCCATGTCTTCCGAGAGTGATCATCAATGAAGAGCACATAGTACAAGTATCCTCTCAAGGAATCAATATTAATATGTCCACAAACATTTGTATGTATCAAGTCCAAGATCCCCTTGGATCTACTGTCACTACTCGGAAAGGACCCCTTGACATTCTTTCCAAGAGCACAACCTCTACAAACATCATCATGCTCAATATGTATCTATGGAAGGTTTGTCACCATATCCCTCAGAGCGAGAAGGGCTCTATCATGTAAATGAGAAAGTCTCATATGGCATAGCTCACTCAAGCTGATAGTATCATGGAACAAGACCTGAACTGGTCGGGCAGTCAATCTGTACAAACTGTTTTCTCAAACACCAATCACTCGGGCAGAATCCTGTTGGAAATATGGCTACAACAGAGATGACGCAGATGATCAAGGTTGTCATTGATGGCAATCGATTGTTTATGAAGAAAAGATGTCGAAACACGCTGCAATACAAATGTAAACTGTCGCAACACAAATGCGAACTGCTGCAACACAAATGCAAACACAGATGCTGAAAAAACAGTGCTGAAACGGCGTTGGAACACAGAAGCTAAACGCAGATGGTTAAGGTTGTCATTGATGGCTATAACAGAAGAATGACGCAGCTGATCAAGATTGTTTATACGAACACAGATGCTGCAACACCAA
>JZKD02S1814689.1:83408-94756 GCA_000966675.3 Picea glauca
TTAGTAATGTCACCTTAGCAATTAAAATTGTTGTTTTGACTGACACTGACTCTGAGTGGACAAAGACATAGTAAACTTCGTCCGACTGAGATGAAACTTGGTCTATGGGTGTAGGAGGTGCTATTCCATTTTGTTTGAGCACAAATACCCCTATCAAAAACCCAAAGACCCAGTTTTTACAATATTAGCTCAAAAAATAATTAATTAATTAAATTATTAAAAATTTAATTAATTAAAAAAAACCTATCTAGACTCGACAAAATTGCGCGAAAATTTCTACACTATCTGGCATGGTCATTTACAACATTCCTAAACAATATCTACCAAAATATGAGACCATTAGGATGCCGTTCACCACTTTGGAGGAAATTATTGCATGTGTGGAGGGAAAAACTCAAGGGAAGTCAGCCATGCCCTAAAGCCCGGTTGACAACCTGAGGATAAAAAACCCTCGGTGAAAGGAAATCTCCCAATGAAAACATCCCAAGGTACCTGACCTAAGTATGATCCATGCAGACTTATTACATTATCAACCCACGCAGGGGTGCGGAAATTTCGTTTACAAAATTTTGTGCTGGGGCATCAAATGCCCTAGTAGAACCAAGACTGTCTTCAACACATATGCATCTGGTGATGCATATTCATGGCACATGAGTTGACCCCCTAGCTGAATAGGCAGTCAACAGGGTTATAGGTAAATCTTACTCTTAGACAATATAACAAGGGATCTCTCACACCCACTAGTGCTCAGCCACTAGGGGCACGTCTACCTGTGCTCAACCACAGGGACGTCCTACTCAACAAATCTCTATCTCACTGAGTCTCACAGGAGAATCATCTGGAGTATCACATCATCTCAACTCTCTACATAGAGGAGAACCATACACCCATCACATGAGCACTTTCACCCCTCACAGGGGTACACATCGTTTCATCTCAAACGACACACCCATCTTATGGGAATCCTCACCCACACAGGGGCACACACATCGACACACCCATCTCATGGGCATTCTCACCCCACCTAGGGGCACACACACATTGATGCACCCATATCACGGGCATCCTCACCCCATACAGGGTCACACAACATTCCATCTTAGTCTCAGAGAGGAACAACACACCCATCTCATGGGAAAACCCAACTCATGGGCTCTCTCACAGGCCGAATCACTCAGTCTGAGTCCTGGAGGAAGTCTCACGAAGCTGTAATCATCAACACTCCCTCTCAGGTAGGGAGACATTCTCCACCAGGCCAAGTCTCTCACAGAAGTACTCGAACTTCGTCTAGAAAAGCAGTTTGGTTAAGATATCTTCAATCTATTCACGTGTAGGAAGGTATTGCATGTGTATTGGTTTCCTCTGCACCATGTCTCTGATATAATGATATTTTATCTCAATGTGTTTCAATTTATTGTGAAACACAAGGTTCTTAGAGAGCTTCACACAACTCTAGTTATCACAATGAATAATGTAGGATCCATCTCATGATCAAATAAATCGGTCAGGAGCTTGCGAAGCCACACTGCTTCGTAGACTGTGACACTCAATGCTATATACTATGCTTCTGCGATACTCAAGGCCATAGAGCTCTGTTTCCCGCTGCACCAAGAAACCATGGCAGACCCCAAGGTAAAAAAACAACCAGATGTGCTCTTTCGGTCTACTTCGCTTCCTGCCCAATCTGCATTGGCATATCCTTGCAAACTCAAGTCTACAATGGAGGCATATCTCAGGCCATATCCAACTGTGCCTCATAGATATCTCAATACATGCTTCACTACTATCCAGTGAGTCTGTCTTGGTTGACTCATGAACTGACTTCAGGCTTCACTATGGTGAAGGATTCTTCGGGAGTTATGTTCTTCAAAATTTGGTGAGGACTCCTGTTCTAAACATATATTGTTGTCATGCATGCTTTCTCCCACATAATCATAGGTAGTCTATGATCATGTATCATTTTTTTGGTTGCTTCAATGATGGTTTTGTTCTTCCTCCTTCTCAAATAGTTTTGACTCCCTGTGAAGTCTGGAGTCTAAACATCTTCCTTTGTTGTTAACCTACCTGAAACAAGAAAACAAATGAAAGGAAAAAAGACAAGAATATCTCCTAGAGGAGAATAATGAGTACATATCTAGAATCAAGGAAATTTTAGGATTGTTTTTACAACTACAACGCCTAATTGTAATGTAGCAAACTTAGAAATGTAGGTTAGAGGCATGATACTTAAAACAATCAAACCCAGAGTCTTCACTTCCAGTGTGTTGTTCCTCTGAATGCACCAAGATCCCTCTGGATTCACGATTTCAGCAAAGGTTCCTTCCTCATGTAAGTACCCTCATGATAATGATACAAATAATATCTACAAGTGCATACCTGAGAGTGCTTATATGATTTCTCCAATGGCACCTAGCTGATCTATGACCTCTAACATCTTCATGAAGAAGATAGCAACGATGCCACCTTTTGTCATCTTGATATTTTGAAGCTTGGCCCTTCAATGTAAGAGCTCTGAGGGTGTTTTCTCTCTCAAACATATTCTTCAATGCCTTATTTCATAAGTTGTCTTCAGGTTGGCAATACGAGGCAGGAGATGATCTATTATTGAGTAGATGATTATCTTCCTTGCCTTGATGTCATCTTCCTTCCTTTCTTCCTTCTCTTCATCGGTAGTTGTCTCTGGAAATCCTTTTGTATTGTTCACAATAGATCTTCCTCTTCAAGAGTGAATTGAAGTCTTGACTTCCACGAACTGAAGTTTCTTGATCCATCAAGCCTATCTTCCACCAGGGTTCTGTTCATCATCTTTTCAGATTCTTCACAAACCCTTGCCAACTAGGCTAGAAAACCTAATGGTTAGGCTAGGCTAGAAGACTTAGGTTTTGTTGGGCTTATGACTACCAACAAAGCCTTGAAAGTTAGAAGAACACTGGTAATCTTGAAAGCTTCTTCAATGAGCTGCAGAAACCCTAAAACAAAAAATCTGCAAAAAATTGCGGAACCCTAGAAACCCTAGGGCCAAAAATCCTAAATTCTCCGAATTTCACTTTGAGAGTCTCTGAAGGTGCATTGAAGGAGGCCGTACACTCCTATGCAATTTTCGGCCCCAACTTCCAAGTATTAAGTGCTGGAACACCCAAAAAGAGAGGGCCATATGAATTTTCTAGAAACCCTAAGAGGGCTGTACGATTCTGCAGAAGTGAGAGGATGGCTTGCTTGAAGCTTATGCAGTGGGTTCTTCAAGACCTATGATCTGAAACCATGTTGAATTTTCACTATGATAGGCTCAAGCATGAATTTTATGTCAATTTTAGCATTTACTTGAACCATAAACAAGTGCATCTACACCATTAACAATTGCTGCAATAACCAAGATCAAAAAAGGAAGTACCATGCACAAGAACACAAGAAATATCCTGGGAAACCCTTCTGAACAAAGGAATAAAACCCAACAATCCTTTGCTATATTCTCAAGAGAAATACCTCCCACACCATAGACCTAGCACACAAAAGGGTGCTCTCCAAAACCAAGAAGCTAGTGCCCAAGAGAGGTGCGCACTTCAGCCCTAGAAGATGTACTTGCTAAAATTTCCAAAATCACACATGTGTTGTGTGTTTCCTCAATGGGGAGATCACCTTTATTTATACTAGACTGGACACATCAAAAGTGGTGTCTATTGGAACAATGGAGACGACCTCAATAACTCATAATATAATTAATAATTACAATATTAATGATCTCTTACATTAATTATCTTTCACTTTATGGTGGGGCCAACTTGTACCCTTGACATCACAATTAGGGTTACCTGTAAATCTTACTCTTAGACAATATAGAAAGGGATCTCACACACCCACTAGTGCTCAACCACTAGGTGCACGTCCACTTGTGCTCAACCACTAGGACGTCCTACTCAACATATCTCTATCTCACTGAGTCTCATAGGAGAATCATCTGGAGTATCACATTGTCTCAATTCTCTACACAGAGGAGAACGATACACCCACCACATGGGCACCTTCACCCCTCACATGGGTACACATCATTTCATCTCAAATGACACACCCATCTCATGGGAATCCTCACCCACATAGGGTCCACACACATCGACACACCCATCTCATGGGCATTCTCACCCCACAGGGGCACAGACATCGATACACCCATCTCATGGGCATCCTCACCCCATACAAGGGCACACATTGTTCCATCTTAGTCTCAGAGAGAAATGACACACCCATCTCATGGGAACACCCAAATCATGGGCTCTCTCACAGGCCGACTCACTCAGTCTATGTCCTAGAGGATGTCTCACGAAGTTGTAATCATCAACAAACCTTACCCTCAATCTCGATGCGTTTGGTATGGATAATTTTTGTTCATATCGTTAGACCAAACACTTAGAGAAAACTTGCCTCAATGGATAAATTCTATGACTCTGGTTATTAACTAACTCTTGGAACAACAATCTATTGTTGATGACTAACCTCAAGAAGCAACCACATAAGAAACTACCGAGGAAGGGAATGATACTGAGGGATTTTCCCTTTTCTTATGGGATTGGGATTTAGATTCTGACAATGAAAAGGTAGAGGAAGTACCTCTATGTGATACCCATGCTAGTAAGACTACCACTAAATATTACAACTTACGAAGCAAAGGGATTGTATCAAATACATATCTCCCTTCTAAAATTGTTCTTGCTCCCATAAGGATTACTCTTGCTGCCGCACATAAGAAAAACATTTCCTCTTAGACCAAAACTACTCCATGTACTTTTCAATCAACCAAGGCTAATAGAAACACAACCATGCACTCAATGGACTATAACGTCATACAAGACATGAATAAAACCAAAGCAAATGTATCATAGTTTGAAATATTCTCTCTTTCGTAACAAAGATATTTGATCATTAACACATTTAAATCCCAACCATCTCAATAAAAAACAACAACAATTGTAGACAACACTTCTAAAACCACTGAAACTAAGACAAACAACAACACTTCTAAAACCACTCAAACTAAGATGAAAGACAACACTGAAGTGAAATCCACTGTAAATGAAAAAAGCATAGGATCACATTCTATATCTCATACTCCACCTTCCCTCCTTACATTCAAAATTTTCAATTTTAATGCGCATAATAGTCTGGTGGATTCTGCGCTTCTTCCAACGTCATGCCTTACTCTGTATGCCAAAAGATAAATGTTGTGCCAATAAAAAAACCACGAGGATTATTCAATTAGACAACACTGATGTTAAAGTCATGGATGAACTAAAGGATGTTATGATTAGATTAGCTTCAAATCCTAGAGTTCACCAGGTGATTGATATTATATTCGTAGACATTCCAAAATCCTATGGTTTGTTATTAAGTAATGGCTGGTTTGCGAAACTAGAAGGTTACTTTTCCACTGATTGGTCTCATCTATGGCTACCATACAAAGGAAGGAAAAAATAGATAAGGGTAGAAAGTGAATCTCATATGAATCACAATGTGATAGAATTCAAAGGTAAAAATGAACCCAATAGTTTTGCACATACAATTTTGGGAAATTGTTTTTTGGAAATAGACCATGGTTGTAGGAACTTACATTTGGACCTTGTTTTTTGATGGCTCCAGATCACAAGAAGGAACTGGGGCAGGTTTCATATTGATCGACTCAAAGAAACACAAGACTCTAATATCCTATTGGTTAGAATTTGAATGCACCAATAACATAGCAAAATACAAAGCCTTGGTTCAAGGTTTGAAAAAAACTATTGATCTCAAGGTACAATGTCTAAATTTTTTGGTGATTAAAAATTTATTGCTAGACAGGTAAAGAATTCCATACACTGCATGCCCCCTTACCTTAAGAGCTATTAGCAAGAGGTATAAAATATTATTAATTCTTTTGATGCATTCAATATCACTTTTATCCCTCGATCTCATAATGTTGTTGTTGATACCTTAGTTAATGCAACCTCTAGATTTACCCCTTTGAATAATGCATTCACTGTTGAAATGATTTTCAAGCCTTCTATACCTAACAATGTCACGAATTGGAGAGTATTCAATGATGACTCATAGATAATCAACTTTCTCACCAATGCTGACATTTTCCAAGAGTTTGTGATAGATGATGAAAAACATCAACATGATCTGTAGAAGTACCATGATTTTGATAGACTCATACCTGTACATCAAATGGGGTTTCGAACTCATACCTGTGCATGATTTTGATAGAGTCAGACTCTTGAATAAATTGTATGTATTTTATTAGCTACATACTCATTGTGATTTTAGAGCCAAAACCCATGAATTTTGATATGGAATTTGGTTTTTGATTGATAGAAGTTATTGTTGATGATTGCAGCTTCATGAGACATTCTCCAGATCGTACTCCTCTGGATTGAGTTGAGATGATTTGTGAGAACGCCTATGTGATAGGTGAGATGTAATCCTCTGGAATGAGTTGAGATGACTTGTGTTGGTCTCTTTCCGTGCTCCGCTGGATCGAGTTGAGATGACTTGAGATGGTCTCCTGTCGTACTCCTATGGAATTAATTGAGTTGACTTGAGATGGCTCTCCAATTTGTACTCCTATGGATTTAGTTGAGTTCATATGTTTGAGAGTGACGTCCCTTGTGGTTGAGAACATGTGGACTTGTACCTAGTGGCAGAGCACTCGAGGATGCATGTGAGACCCCTTGCTATATTGTCAAAGAGTAAGACTATTGTGAAACCCTAATTTGTATTGTGAAGGGTACAAGTCAGCCCTACTGTGTAAAGATAATTGATATTATGTAAAAGATTAATTATATTTTTGAGTTGTACAAGTCGGCCCTATTGTGCCAATAGACACATCTATTTGATGAGTCAGGTCATGCATTTATTAGAGAGATACATCCCCATTTTGGATCATATCTCATTCACTCAACGCATTCACTTGGTGGGCTGAAATTTTGTGCACACTCTTTTCTATGCACTAGCTTTCTTGGTCAAAGAGCACCCTCTTGTGTGCATTAGGATTTTCTGTGGAGATGGTTCTTCTCTTGGAAATATAGTAAAGGGTTGCTGGTTTTTTCCCTTGTTTGAGAAGGGTTTTCCCAGGATAACTTCTTGTATCTTGTGCATGGTTATACTTCTTGTGATCTTGGTTACTATAGCTATTATGTTGCTGCATTGTTTATGGTTCAAGTTCATTCTAAATTTAAAAGAAACTACATGTGTTTGAGCCATCATTAAAAATTAAATATGGTATCAGAGAAATGTTCCTGAAAGATACATTGCACAAGCTACTCCAACACCTTTCCAAGCTAGCCGTCACCCTTGTTGTCGCAACTGCAAAAATGGTCCTTACCCTTTTCCTTGTCAAGATAGTTTTAACACTTTCCCTTGAGTGTTGGGCCTAAATTCTTCACAGACAGGGACGACCTAGTCCAACACATCACACACAACTTTCAGATTGAAAATTGAAGAAGTTTGGATATTCGGCCCTAGGGTTTCTAGGGTTTCTGCAGATCGTTGGGGAATTCTTGCAGCTCGATAGGGTTCTTTTGAATCTCTAGGGATTCTTGTTGGCAGTCATAAGTCTGTTGATGGGCATATGTGAACACACCATCAACAGGAAAGGAAGATCTGGTTTGGGGTT
The DNA here is from genome assembly GCA_000966675.3 of Picea glauca. Taxonomy (NCBI): domain Eukaryota; kingdom Viridiplantae; phylum Streptophyta; class Pinopsida; order Pinales; family Pinaceae; genus Picea; species Picea glauca. The sequence continues at coordinate 91,051 of JZKD02S1814689.1, forward strand.
TTCTAAGTAACCCAAGCCGTTTGAAATAACCTACCCTGACAGGTTTTACGACTCCGTTAGCCGGTGAAAATACTAAGGTAAACTGAGAAAGGAAAATGAATATCTATCTATACAAACCCACTATGTACATTTTCTACTATATCTATCTATTAATATATAAATACCACACAGTCTTATTTATATAATATACAATATTTATGTACATATACAAAGTTTGTGTAAAGCCTTGTGAAACTGAAAATTGTACTACTGAAACTGAGTTTGAGTAACACACGAGGATAAAAAACTATTGTAAAACTAATTAATCACACAAACAACAAAAGGATTGAATATGATTTATGATGATATAAATAAAATGACCAAAGCATTTTAAGTTTAAGTTTTTAATCATTATTCATTCAAAAATAAATTAACCAATAAAAGATAACTAACTTGTTGTTGATCAACAATAAGAAAGAACTGTGATTTTTGTTTTCTTGTGTAAGATATGCTCGAGTAACCTGTTTTCCAAGCATAATTCTATGGCAAGCACTTTACAGAATAACAAAAAGAAAATTATGATATTACTTGAAGAAATTCAAGCAATTTCAACAATTCATAGGTGACTTATAAGGAACAAAAAGACAAATATAATCCATTATGATATGTAATTCAATACATAGAGAATGAAAGAAAATCCAATCAAATGAATTTGATTGTAATGTCCCTTTTCAAATAGGAGCTCCAGAAGAGGAGGCTTAATGGTCTAAACCACCCCGTTAGACTATAGCCAGGGCCAAAGAGGGGTAAACAGAGTTACTAGAGGTCATTCCAGTCACATGTGTTATATTCAGAAAGTGACATTGAGCTAACAAGAGTTAAAAGCACTTTTAAGTCATTATGAGCTAAAAATAGAAGTCAACAGTGAATTAGGGTTTCAACAGTGATTTAGGGTTTCAACATGATTTAGGGTTTTGGAAAGCTATAAAGGAAGGGTCAACGACCTAATTCATCATTATGCATATTATGACTTGTCATTGAGGAGAAGAGGCACATCTCAGGAGATATAGTTTAATGTATTCCAGGAGGAAGACACCAGTTGGTTGATTTCGGTGTTGAAAGACACACCCTAGTCACCGGGAAGATCATCCAGGTCTTCCATCATTCTTCATTGATTCCGCAGTGCTCCCATATTCCGGGTATTATCTTTTAGTTTCTTATTTGTATTCCAGCTAAGATCCTTTTGTATTTTGATCTAGCCGAGTGTTGTTATCTTATTCAACCGCAGTTGCTTATTTATATTATGACTAAGATCCTTTGTATGTTGATCTAGTCGAGTATTGTCAGTTATTCAGCCGCATTCGGCCATTTTGTAATCCATAGAGATATAATAATACAAACTTGCAGTCCTTTGTCGCATTTATTATTTGTATGATCATTTATATGCTGTAAAACTTTGATCCTACAAACATTAGCAGCATTTCCCAGACTAGCCAAGTCAGGAACATTACAGTGGTATCAGAGCTTTAGTCCTGCTAGCCTGTGACTAAAGACAATGAGTGCAGCAGAAGACCCAAAGGGCCGTGAACATGTAGGTGAAAAATATGTCACTTACAACAGGCATCAGGAAAGAAGGCATAGGCCTGATTTCCCCCCTTTTCCTCCTAGCTCAGAGGAAGAGGAGGAGGCACACAGAGAAGCAGAGAGAAGGGCAAAGCGTGAGGTTGAGTGCGAGGCAGAGAGGATGCTAGGAGATAGATATGAGTGACTAGAGGGCACTGTCAAGGCTCTCGTAAATCCAAAGGCATCTTTCATGCAGGTTATCAACAGTATGTTAGCTAGTCAATGGACCATGTCTCGGTCCTTGGCACAAGTGGTTGATAGATTGGCTAGAGTGGGTACCCCAGATACACAAGTACCGCATGCAACACAGGAAAACTCAGGAGCAGGCAGTAGACCCCAGTGACCCTCTCGTACATACACCTCTGCAAGTAGGATTCCCAGACTGTTGTTTCCCAGTTTCCAGAGGGCACCCCCGGTAGCAACACCTCCACCAATAGCACAGAGGCCACCCACTCATGCCGATGACATTGCAGAGTATAGGAGGGAGTATGCAGCATTGGGTCATGAATTCCATCAGGAAATAACCTTAGTTGAGTACTGTGGACTCAGACTCAAGAACTGCCCCAGAGAGCCGCAGAGGGGAGGACCACAACAACAGTAGGGGAATAACCTCAATTTCATCCGAAAATTTGGGAAACTCACCATCCCTTCTTTCGACGGATTGTCCAAATAAACCGCTAGAGTTTGGGTATAGAAGCTAGACACATATTACAAGCTCAACCAGATGACCGAGACATAGGCCATCAGTTTCATGACCTTACACTTGGAGGGTGAGGCACATGAGTGGTGGTATCATGGACTGGTGACATTGGGTCATAGTCACATCACCTCCTATAGGGATTTTACAGATAGGCTCATGGATAGGTTTGACAGGAAGGATCCCGAGATACACTTCAGGGATCTAGCCCAGTTGAGACAAACTGGCACAGCAGAAGCGTTCATCACAGAGTTTCAGTGGGTAGCCCTGGCAGTGACAAATATATCAGAACCCAGGCTGATCATGCTATTTACAAAAGGACTCACAGAGCCTTTGAGAGGATGGGTGAAGGCATACATGCCTCCCACTTTGCAGGATGCCATCCTTTGCACTCGAGATCTGGAAGACTCAGTGCCAAAGACTAAAAATTTCTCCAAACCATTTGTGCCCCAGAGGGATCAAGACAAGAAGCCATTCTAGAGAGAATGGAAGGACAAGGAGAAGTTGGATGATGAGACTAGGAGAGAGCTTATGAGGAAGAAGCTTTGCTTCAGCTGCAGAGATCCTTGGGTCCCAGGCCACAGGTGCATGGGCAAGAGAAGGATTCATTATATTGAGGTAGTAGCAGATAACGTGGACAGTGAGGAGGAGGAGCAGGACAGTGGATCCACTAGTTCAGAGGAGGAGTCAACACTAGAAGAGGAGCAACTTCCACGTAGACCACTGACACCGGCAGGAGCCCATCCTCCAGTAGTCCCACAACCTCCAGAGCATTCTAACAAGAGGAAACCAACAAAGGGAGGAGTCATAGCGACCCTTTTCGGTGTTCCCAGGTATGATACTCTCCGTATCAGAGGGATTATTAAGGGGCAATGGGTAATCTCCCTAATAAATGGTGGGGCCACCCACAACTTCATCGATGCTTCACTAGTATCGAGATGGGCACTTCAGACAAAGGAGTTTGAGGTATTTGATGTTGCGGTAGCAGATGGCCACACAATGGAGTGTCTAGACAGAATTCCAAACTTAGAGATGAAGTTAGGCAACTACACAGTGAGAGACACATTTTATGTGGTTTACCTATCGGAAACAGATGTGGTGTTAGGAGTTCAGTGGATGATTACCTTGGGAAAAATCACTACCAACTACCAAACCTTGGAAATGGGATTCAGAGATCAGGATGGGAAGAAGGTTGTTCTAAGAGGTATGTCGAAAGGATCACCTAGGACAGTTTCAGTCAAGAGGATGGAGAGGATATTCAAACATGGGGAGGTAGCATATGCCGAAGAATGCTTGATCACTACTCAGAAGGATTCAAAATATCGACAACAATACCACACAGAGATCAAGAATTTATTGGGATGACATCAACAGGTCTTTGAGGCAATCCCACCAGGGAGACCACCT
>JZKD02S1814700.1:0-17157 GCA_000966675.3 Picea glauca
GAGCTCCAAGTCTGCTATGCGGTGTTGGAGTTGTTGGATTACCTCTTCAAGTTGTGCCACCTATTGTGGAACTTGTTCTTTGGTCTTTACTTCGACGACTGTCACTGAGCGAAGTGATCTATGAACCCTTACATTTACTTCGAGTTTCTCGGTGAGCAACTATTCCTTGCTTTGTTGTAATTGTGATTTTTCTTCATCCCACTTCGCTTGCAGAGCAATCTTTTCCTGTTCTACAGCACTGCATTTCTCCTCAAGGTCTTTCTGTACTTGCGCTAAAGCTTGGGTGGCTTGTGTTGTCTCTTCCTGAGCTCGTCAAAGGCGATCTTTGACTGTATCAGAGATGTGGTGTAGTTGAGCTAGCTCATCACCTAGTTCTGTTGTTCCTGCTGACAGAGGCATAATAGAAACTGCGTGGCTGGACTGTAATGCCTACTACACCCCTTGGAGCTCGTCCTTAATTTGATTGAACACCTCCTACTTCTTAGCGTCTTTCTTCTCTGCTATCTCCAGCGAAGCATCGTTCAGTGCTGTGACAATGAAGTTGAAGTCATCTAAGGTGAGGGTGGTCTCAAATTTGGTCCTGTTTGCTTTTGATTTCTTTCTTGAAGAAGGTTTTGGAGGGGAAACCTTCCTTTTCTTCGAGGGGTCCTCCTCGTCTCTAGGTGGTGTAACCTCTCATTTCTTCTATTCAACTTATGTTCCATCTATCTCTCTGCCATCTCCTCCTTTCTCTGCTGAGATGGAAGCGGTCTTCACAGATGCGTTGTCTAAATCATGGACCTCTTCGGTATTCTTTATATTTCTAGGTATGGTTGTATCCTATGTTGTTTTTGGGCTATCAACATCAGAAATATCCGCAGGGTCCACTGGAATAAGGAGGTCCGCTGACCATTCCTTGGTAATCTTTTCCAAGTCATCCTCCTTCAACTTGTAGTATGATTGAAACTGTTGTTTATGTCTATCTGTGCGTGCTATGATGTAAATAAAATGGCGATCCACGTTGAATTTCATTAAGGGCCGAAACATGTGGAGGGTATTCGGGGTCATACGAGGCTCAGATTAGATGGTTGTCTTCAACTGGTTGTAATATGTGTGGAACATAGAATTCGATTGTTATTTCTTGTTCATGTCGTTCGAGTACCACAGTGTATTGAACTTCGTGTCCAGAGGTTCAAACGACTTGATGTCTGAGAAGGTTGCACCTTCTGGCATCTCCCATGCAATGAAAGCGATCAGAATCAATAGCCAACTGAAGTGAAATTCATACCCTTGATCCTGGGCTTCCCTGTAGTCTAGTTCCAACTAGTTTACCAGGTACTGCGCCCAATTCATCTGAAGTCCTTCTGTGCACTTCCCTCTGAGGTCAACTATGAAACCAATGATTTGGGTGGGTCGATTCTTTCACACCAACTTTCCTTTGATCAATTGGCAAGCGAGGCGCATTAGGCTTCTCTGGATAGAATCTACCTTGTAGCCTCACGTGCCCTTCTCGACATCTCCGAAGGTGTCTTTAATATTCTGTGCAAGAGTGCAGTCCATGGCTTTTCCCGGGTAAAAATACTATGGGTCAGAGCCTTGCATGCTTAGCCCTGTGATACGATTGATCAACGTCAGATCCACTATGATACAATGGTTTAACCATAAGTATCCACCATAGTAATAGGACAACAGTATCTTGATGCATGCGTTCACTTCTTGGTGCCTTCAGAAGTGTCGGATCTTCATGACATTGAGCAGTGTGAAGTGCGCGAGGTTATGGGTCCATGATTAAGGAATTCTCTTTGAATTCTTTCCTTTTGTTCTGGTCAGATACTTATGTGGGGTGAGCATGCTATATACCTTCATGTCGTCGAGGTTTAAGTCACTAAACTTCAACGCTACAATTTTATCTTGGTCGATGCAAACTGTGTGTATTCCCTTCAGGAGGTGTGTAGTGACCAAGGCATACTCAAAATATTTGGGCACACTGTCTCGATTTATCGCGCCACTCAGAGGGGGTAGATAGGTAGGTAGTATACTCGGGATTAACTTAGCATTCACGAGATCATCCCTATGCTTAGTTCTCTTTTCATCTACTGGTTGGGATGGACCGGATCGAGCAATTGATGGAGAGGCTGACAGTCCTCTCATCGAAGATTCTTGTACACCTGTAGACACTCCTCTCTCCGACATGACTCTTTCAGTCATTAATTCGAGGAGAAATTATGTTACTGATTCTTCAACCGCGGTGAGCTTGTCGGACATACACACTCGGGATTAAAATTATCGGGGTCACGATGAACTTAGATATGACACTAGAACAAACAACAATAGCGTAATGATCACTGTATACAATTCGCTTAGTGTGCGGGCTTCAAATTCTCGGTTAGCAAAAGTGTTCTTCAGGCATGGCGCGACAGGATAAATAGGCAACTCTGCAATGGTTCACTTGCAATGGTTATGAGCCTCCATTATCTCTTGTTCGATCCGTTATGGCATGGTCTAACGGTCTAATGACGAACCTTTATTGCCTTTCTGCCCGTTTGGAGTGTCTATCGAACAATTATAATATCCCCAACGACTATATTTCTTCGCCATGGCGAAGCGCCATGTGTCGTTGTTATGATATCCCGGCGTAGCTGCAATTCTGCAAATTTTATGTCTGCGAAGTTCCCTTTGGAACCTTCTGCAACTTAGCTCTCTTCTTACTTTGCTTTCTATCCTTCTTTCTAGTGAGCTTCGTCTCGATAGTTCATTTTCCATTCTGGTTCTTATCGTCTTTTAACATAGTCACTGCGCGTTGTTGAGATTCTTTCCTAGGATTTAGGGGTAATACCTCTTCTTTATCTGGAGTAAGTACTTTAGTCTTCTTTGGGTCTCCTAGTGTTCTTGCAACTTCGACATTTGGATTTCTAGTGTTACATAGCTTCGATCCGTTCTCCTGTTCTTCAATCAAGTGTGCGATCCTTCTGGTCATGAAATATTTTAACTCCTATTTCTTCTTCTCCAAGACTTCTTCTTCTTTCTTTCATCCAGCTTGATCTCTGTCAATCCAAGGTTTTCCTATTAACATGGTAAACGGGGCACGGTTTTCAACAAATTTAATAATGTCAAAATCTTCCTCCGTTGAAGTTCCATTGACAGTCATAGGTATTTGGGTGAGCCTTCCACACAGGTTTACCAGTTTTCCTCTGAATAACCCTATTCCTCCTAATGAGGGAGTCACAGCAGGCCTCCCTATAGCTTCCCAATTTCTCTCAGTCATGACATGCACCTGTGTTTCCTCATCCAGAACATAGTCAATGTCGAAGTCTCATATTCTTGCTTCAAGGCATTCATTTTCTTTAAAGATCTCTGATAATCTAACATGTCGGTGGTCATCCAAGGTTTCTTTCATCTGTAGCAATACATTCTCTGATTCTTTCTGGGGTTCTATTATAGCCTTAGTTTCTGGATCTGCCTTAGGGTTTTCTTGTCTTATATTCATACTTTCAAGCTTAGCAAGCATTATAGGGTAGTCCAATACTTCATGGTATAGAGCTTCACAATAGAGGCAACTAGGTCTTCCACTAGGGCATCTTTTAGCAAGATGTCCCAGTTTTCTACAACTGTTACAGAGGGTTAATCCTCTCTTTCTTTTAAATGATATCCAACCTCTTCTGTACCGTGCACTAGGATCATAGGAGCTAACCCGCAATAACTTATTTATGGGATCCTACATCCATTCGTTAGTCCAACCATTATTTCTATGCATAGGTATAACATATCTTTCACTATTCTTATCAGATCTACTCATATCAAATCTTCTTTTGGCTATTAACACCCTAGTTTTCAAACTAGGATAGAATCTATTAAACATACCTAGATCCATACTCTAGAAACCAAAATTTCCACTTATCTTACTTCTACAGAGCACAAAGCTTCCAGATCTAAAACTTTTAACTATTCTTACCTTTATCAGAGCACAGAGCTTGCAGATCTTACCTCTTTTAATCATAAATTCTCACTTTTACCTTTCTTAGAGCACAAAGCTTTCAGATCTTGCTTCTTTCATTTAGATCTGACCTCCTTTCTTCAGATCAGGTTTCCTTCTTTAGCATAGAGATTTATAAATCAAGTAGAATACTATGTGCTAAGGCACAGATATACGCACAGATCTTTGACAATCTCAGGTCGAATCTTTGCACAAAGCTTCTTCTTCCTCAGTTCCCAACAATCACAATTTTAGGTCCCGACAATGGAACCATTTGTTGGCACAGGGGCAGACCTATGGTTCAATGCTACAACATCACACGAACAAAGCCCTAGCTACCGGCCCTTTCGGCAACACCTGCGAAGCAGATGAATTCTCACCCGAGGTAGAGGCAGGGGTGGTTACAAGACTCAGGTGTTTGCAACCTTAGCTGGGACACATATTTGTGATTCTAACACTCAATAAATCACTTAGCACCATCAGCTCCTCAATATATAATCATTAATCACTTCACTGATAAAACAGGGCTTCGCAACATTCACACTATTATAACGTACTTAAGCACTTAGCATCAATAGATAGTTCAGATCTAGCAGATCAAGAACTAAGCACATTCATATGGATCAGATCTAACATTCTCACATATCATTAGCACTAAGCATAAGAATATCTATCTAATCATCTTAAAGCACTTAGCAAAAGAAGACATAAACACATTAAGACAAGCACAAAACAAGACAACACAGTGTTTACGTGGTTCACCCCCACCCTGGGGCTACGCCCACCAACTCTTCTTCTTTAATGTCTTCAATCAATCAGTTACAAGCACAAAGCCATCAAAACCCTTACTCTGAACAGGATAGAATATTTGTGCAGCTTGCTAGATCCTTCTTCCTTGCATTACATCACTAAGCTCTCCACAATCTGCTACAAGGACTTGCACTTAACTTTGCAAGTCTCTTACAGTCTTGCACAAAGCACCTACAGACCCTACTCGCACTTAGCATGCATTCACATCACATAGATGCACTATCCCCCTTCTTCTTACATTGCCTATACTTCTATTTATACATACAAAATAGGCCTAAACCTAGGTAAACCCATGGGCCGACATCCCATTCCCATTACATATTCCCAAAAACCCAAAAAGGACCCAAAAGTGGGTCAATATACCTTGATCTCCGCTTTGTCTTGTGCTCCTTCTTTGACAAGCTGTCAAACATGGGTGATTTTAGGGGCGAAATTTCGCTCATGGGCGAAATTTAGGGGGTTCCAAATTTATATTGGGCGATTTTTTGTATTGGAGTGGTTTCCTAAAAAAATTATTATTCGTCCATAATTTATTTTAAAAAAAAATTGTATGGGGGTTAGCCCAAGTTTTTATGAGGGAGAGAGGAAAACAAATATATTTCGCTCCTGAAATTTGGAGGTGCAAGCTTCCATTCGCCCCATTTTCAGAAATGTGGGAATTTCTGGTAGCAACTTCTCCCTCACATTGGGTATAAATCAGGGTTTATAGTTTAATTCAGTCTAATTTCATGGTATGCGCAACTACACTCTTCAGTTCACCCAATTTCCAAAGAATAAGGGGAGTTCTGTTAGCGATTTGACCCTCCCATCTTCTATAAATCATGTATTATCTCTTTGTCGAAAAACACAATGTTTGGAGGGTATTCAGATCAGGCCTTAGGATATCAACAAGAGAGAGATATAGCACGAGTTTTTATTCTTGAATATTTGGCAGCGTCTGGATATCCAGAATCCAGAGGAAAGCACAGTAATCTATTCCAACTCCCAAGGAAATTGCACCTTCATATTTATTGTATCTCTACAATTTTCATTTGACTCATTTTATTATTTATAGTTTTACAAATTCTAGTGTGGAGTAATAACGGTTTGGGTAAATTAATTCTTTGTTAAATATAACCAATGGTGAATTTTGAAAATGGAGTGGACAAAGCCCTGTGACGTTTTCATATAATGTTATAATCTCTACCTAATTCTGAAATAGTTATTGTAACTAACAGTAGAATGTACAAATTGAACAAGACTCTACCCTTTTGGTTTTTTCATTTTTTGTTACAACTGCTCAACTAGTTTATTGTTAAGTTTGTCACACATAAAATAGATTTTAAGTGTCTCAAGGATTTCCCTTCATGTATGGACACGATTTTCTCAAGGATTTTCGTTCATGTATGGATAGGGGGTTCTGTTGATTATGTTGTGGTACCCATTGATTGATTTCATCTCTATGACATGATTGGAAATCCCCAAGAAACCTACAATGATAGGCTTAAGATTCATCGGATACCTTCTATAGTAGAGTTCCATATACAAGTAGGATTAGACCTGAAGGAATTCCTGACAAGGAAAAGGGTTCACCTGTATATATAGTTGCAGGGAAGATCATAAATTTTGAGCCATTGAGCCCTNGAGCTCCAAGTCTGCTATGCGGTGTTGGAGTTGTTGGATTACCTCTTCAAGTTGTGCCACCTATTGTGGAACTTGTTCTTTGGTCTTTACTTCGACGACTGTCACTGAGCGAAGTGATCTATGAACCCTTACATTTACTTCGAGTTTCTCGGTGAGCAACTATTCCTTGCTTTGTTGTAATTGTGATTTTTCTTCATCCCACTTCGCTTGCAGAGCAATCTTTTCCTGTTCTACAGCACTGCATTTCTCCTCAAGGTCTTTCTGTACTTGCGCTAAAGCTTGGGTGGCTTGTGTTGTCTCTTCCTGAGCTCGTCAAAGGCGATCTTTGACTGTATCAGAGATGTGGTGTAGTTGAGCTAGCTCATCACCTAGTTCTGTTGTTCCTGCTGACAGAGGCATAATAGAAACTGCGTGGCTGGACTGTAATGCCTACTACACCCCTTGGAGCTCGTCCTTAATTTGATTGAACACCTCCTACTTCTTAGCGTCTTTCTTCTCTGCTATCTCCAGCGAAGCATCGTTCAGTGCTGTGACAATGAAGTTGAAGTCATCTAAGGTGAGGGTGGTCTCAAATTTGGTCCTGTTTGCTTTTGATTTCTTTCTTGAAGAAGGTTTTGGAGGGGAAACCTTCCTTTTCTTCGAGGGGTCCTCCTCGTCTCTAGGTGGTGTAACCTCTCATTTCTTCTATTCAACTTATGTTCCATCTATCTCTCTGCCATCTCCTCCTTTCTCTGCTGAGATGGAAGCGGTCTTCACAGATGCGTTGTCTAAATCATGGACCTCTTCGGTATTCTTTATATTTCTAGGTATGGTTGTATCCTATGTTGTTTTTGGGCTATCAACATCAGAAATATCCGCAGGGTCCACTGGAATAAGGAGGTCCGCTGACCATTCCTTGGTAATCTTTTCCAAGTCATCCTCCTTCAACTTGTAGTATGATTGAAACTGTTGTTTATGTCTATCTGTGCGTGCTATGATGTAAATAAAATGGCGATCCACGTTGAATTTCATTAAGGGCCGAAACATGTGGAGGGTATTCGGGGTCATACGAGGCTCAGATTAGATGGTTGTCTTCAACTGGTTGTAATATGTGTGGAACATAGAATTCGATTGTTATTTCTTGTTCATGTCGTTCGAGTACCACAGTGTATTGAACTTCGTGTCCAGAGGTTCAAACGACTTGATGTCTGAGAAGGTTGCACCTTCTGGCATCTCCCATGCAATGAAAGCGATCAGAATCAATAGCCAACTGAAGTGAAATTCATACCCTTGATCCTGGGCTTCCCTGTAGTCTAGTTCCAACTAGTTTACCAGGTACTGCGCCCAATTCATCTGAAGTCCTTCTGTGCACTTCCCTCTGAGGTCAACTATGAAACCAATGATTTGGGTGGGTCGATTCTTTCACACCAACTTTCCTTTGATCAATTGGCAAGCGAGGCGCATTAGGCTTCTCTGGATAGAATCTACCTTGTAGCCTCACGTGCCCTTCTCGACATCTCCGAAGGTGTCTTTAATATTCTGTGCAAGAGTGCAGTCCATGGCTTTTCCCGGGTAAAAATACTATGGGTCAGAGCCTTGCATGCTTAGCCCTGTGATACGATTGATCAACGTCAGATCCACTATGATACAATGGTTTAACCATAAGTATCCACCATAGTAATAGGACAACAGTATCTTGATGCATGCGTTCACTTCTTGGTGCCTTCAGAAGTGTCGGATCTTCATGACATTGAGCAGTGTGAAGTGCGCGAGGTTATGGGTCCATGATTAAGGAATTCTCTTTGAATTCTTTCCTTTTGTTCTGGTCAGATACTTATGTGGGGTGAGCATGCTATATACCTTCATGTCGTCGAGGTTTAAGTCACTAAACTTCAACGCTACAATTTTATCTTGGTCGATGCAAACTGTGTGTATTCCCTTCAGGAGGTGTGTAGTGACCAAGGCATACTCAAAATATTTGGGCACACTGTCTCGATTTATCGCGCCACTCAGAGGGGGTAGATAGGTAGGTAGTATACTCGGGATTAACTTAGCATTCACGAGATCATCCCTATGCTTAGTTCTCTTTTCATCTACTGGTTGGGATGGACCGGATCGAGCAATTGATGGAGAGGCTGACAGTCCTCTCATCGAAGATTCTTGTACACCTGTAGACACTCCTCTCTCCGACATGACTCTTTCAGTCATTAATTCGAGGAGAAATTATGTTACTGATTCTTCAACCGCGGTGAGCTTGTCGGACATACACACTCGGGATTAAAATTATCGGGGTCACGATGAACTTAGATATGACACTAGAACAAACAACAATAGCGTAATGATCACTGTATACAATTCGCTTAGTGTGCGGGCTTCAAATTCTCGGTTAGCAAAAGTGTTCTTCAGGCATGGCGCGACAGGATAAATAGGCAACTCTGCAATGGTTCACTTGCAATGGTTATGAGCCTCCATTATCTCTTGTTCGATCCGTTATGGCATGGTCTAACGGTCTAATGACGAACCTTTATTGCCTTTCTGCCCGTTTGGAGTGTCTATCGAACAATTATAATATCCCCAACGACTATATTTCTTCGCCATGGCGAAGCGCCATGTGTCGTTGTTATGATATCCCGGCGTAGCTGCAATTCTGCAAATTTTATGTCTGCGAAGTTCCCTTTGGAACCTTCTGCAACTTAGCTCTCTTCTTACTTTGCTTTCTATCCTTCTTTCTAGTGAGCTTCGTCTCGATAGTTCATTTTCCATTCTGGTTCTTATCGTCTTTTAACATAGTCACTGCGCGTTGTTGAGATTCTTTCCTAGGATTTAGGGGTAATACCTCTTCTTTATCTGGAGTAAGTACTTTAGTCTTCTTTGGGTCTCCTAGTGTTCTTGCAACTTCGACATTTGGATTTCTAGTGTTACATAGCTTCGATCCGTTCTCCTGTTCTTCAATCAAGTGTGCGATCCTTCTGGTCATGAAATATTTTAACTCCTATTTCTTCTTCTCCAAGACTTCTTCTTCTTTCTTTCATCCAGCTTGATCTCTGTCAATCCAAGGTTTTCCTATTAACATGGTAAACGGGGCACGGTTTTCAACAAATTTAATAATGTCAAAATCTTCCTCCGTTGAAGTTCCATTGACAGTCATAGGTATTTGGGTGAGCCTTCCACACAGGTTTACCAGTTTTCCTCTGAATAACCCTATTCCTCCTAATGAGGGAGTCACAGCAGGCCTCCCTATAGCTTCCCAATTTCTCTCAGTCATGACATGCACCTGTGTTTCCTCATCCAGAACATAGTCAATGTCGAAGTCTCATATTCTTGCTTCAAGGCATTCATTTTCTTTAAAGATCTCTGATAATCTAACATGTCGGTGGTCATCCAAGGTTTCTTTCATCTGTAGCAATACATTCTCTGATTCTTTCTGGGGTTCTATTATAGCCTTAGTTTCTGGATCTGCCTTAGGGTTTTCTTGTCTTATATTCATACTTTCAAGCTTAGCAAGCATTATAGGGTAGTCCAATACTTCATGGTATAGAGCTTCACAATAGAGGCAACTAGGTCTTCCACTAGGGCATCTTTTAGCAAGATGTCCCAGTTTTCTACAACTGTTACAGAGGGTTAATCCTCTCTTTCTTTTAAATGATATCCAACCTCTTCTGTACCGTGCACTAGGATCATAGGAGCTAACCCGCAATAACTTATTTATGGGATCCTACATCCATTCGTTAGTCCAACCATTATTTCTATGCATAGGTATAACATATCTTTCACTATTCTTATCAGATCTACTCATATCAAATCTTCTTTTGGCTATTAACACCCTAGTTTTCAAACTAGGATAGAATCTATTAAACATACCTAGATCCATACTCTAGAAACCAAAATTTCCACTTATCTTACTTCTACAGAGCACAAAGCTTCCAGATCTAAAACTTTTAACTATTCTTACCTTTATCAGAGCACAGAGCTTGCAGATCTTACCTCTTTTAATCATAAATTCTCACTTTTACCTTTCTTAGAGCACAAATCTTTCAGATCTTGCTTCTTTCATTTAGATCTGACCTCCTTTCTTCAGATCGGGTTTCCTTCTTTAGCATAGAGATTTATAAATCAATTAGAATACTATGTGCTAAGGCACATATATATGCACGGATCTTTGACAATATCAGGTCGAATCTTTGCACAAAGCTTCTTCTTCCTCAGTTCCCAACAATCACAATTTTAGGTCCCGGCAATGGAACCATTTGTTGGCACATGGGCAGACCTATGGTTCAATGCTACAACATCGCACGAACAAAGCCCTAGCTACCGGCCCTTTCGGCAACACCTGCGAAGCAGATGAATTCTCACCCGAGGTAGAGGCAGGGGTGGTTACAAGACTCAGGTGTTTGCAACCTTAGATGGGACACATATTTGTGATTCTAACACTCAATAAAGCACTTAGCACCATCAGATCCTCAATATATAATCATTAATCACTTCGCTGATAAAACAGGGCTTCGCAACATTCACACTATTATAACGTACTTAAGCACTTAGCATCAATAGATAGTTCAGATCTAGCAGATCAAGCACTAAGCACATTCATATGGATCAGATCTAACATTCTCACATATCATTAGCACTAAGCATAAGAATATCTATCTAATCATCTTAAATCACTTAGCAAAAGAAGACATAAACACATTAAGACAAGCACAAAACAAGACAACACAGTGTTTACGTGGTTCACCCCCACCCTGGGGCTACGCCCACCAACTCTTCTTCTTTAATGTCTTCAATCAATCAGTTACAAGCACAAAGCCATCAAAACCCTTACTCTGAACAGGATAGAATATTTGTGCAGCTTGCTAGATCCTTCTTCCTTGCATTACATCACTAAGCTCTCCACAATCTGCTACAAGGACTTGCACTTAACTTTGCAAGTCTCTTACAGTCTTGCACAAAGCACCTACAGACCCTACTCGCACTTAGCATGCATTCACATCACATAGATGCACTATCCCCCTTCTTCTTACATTGCCTATACTTCTATTTATACATACAAAATAGGCCTAAACCTAGGTAAACCCATGGGCCGACATCCCATTCCCATTACATATTCCCAAAAACCCAAAAAGGACCCAAAAGTGGGTCAATATACCTTGATCTCCGCTTTGTCTTGTGCTCCTTCTTTGACAAGCTGTCAAACATGGGTGATTTTAGGGGCGAAATTTCGCTCATGGGCGAAATTTAGGGGGTTCCAAATTTATATTGGGCGATTTTTTGTATTGGAGTGGTTTCCTAAAAAAATTATTATTCGTCCATAATTTATTTTAAAAAAAAATTGTATGGGGGTTAGCCCAAGTTTTTATGAGGGAGAGAGGAAAACAAATATATTTCGCTCCTGAAATTTGGAGGTGCAAGCTTCCATTCGCCCCATTTTCAGAAATGTGGGAATTTCTGGTAGCAACTTCTCCCTCACATTGGGTATAAATCAGGGTTTATAGTTTAATTCAGTCTAATTTCATGGTATGCGCAACTACACTCTTCAGTTCACCCAATTTCCAAAGAATAAGGGGAGTTCTGTTAGCGATTTGACCCTCCCATCTTCTATAAATCATGTATTATCTCTTTGTCGAAAAACACAATGTTTGGAGGGTATTCAGATCAGGCCTTAGGATATCAACAAGAGAGAGATATAGCACGAGTTTTTATTCTTGAATATTTGGCAGCGTCTGGATATCCAGAATCCAGAGGAAAGCACAGTAATCTATTCCAACTCCCAAGGAAATTGCACCTTCATATTTATTGTATCTCTACAATTTTCATTTGACTCATTTTATTATTTATAGTTTTACAAATTCTAGTGTGGAGTAATAACGGTTTGGGTAAATTAATTCTTTGTTAAATATAACCAATGGTGAATTTTGAAAATGGAGTGGACAAAGCCCTGTGACGTTTTCATATAATGTTATAATCTCTACCTAATTCTGAAATAGTTATTGTAACTAACAGTAGAATGTACAAATTGAACAAGACTCTACCCTTTTGGTTTTTTCATTTTTTGTTACAACTGCTCAACTAGTTTATTGTTAAGTTTGTCACACATAAAATAGATTTTAAGTGTCTCAAGGATTTCCCTTCATGTATGGACACGATTTTCTCAAGGATTTTCGTTCATGTATGGATAGGGGGTTCTGTTGATTATGTTGTGGTACCCATTGATTGATTTCATCTCTATGACATGATTGGAAATCCCCAAGAAACCTACAATGATAGGCTTAAGATTCATCGGATACCTTCTATAGTAGAGTTCCATATACAAGTAGGATTAGACCTGAAGGAATTCCTGACAAGGAAAAGGGTTCACCTGTATATATAGTTGCAGGGAAGATCATAAATTTTGAGCCATTGAGCCCTAGTGGTGCTAAGGGTTTGCAAGTATCCAATGATTTATGTATAAATGAACTTGAGTTTAAGGATGTTGCTCTTTTGTCAAATGTAGAGGAGCTTCTAGAAATGGACAAGAGGACACTTGAAGAATTAGAGAGGATGAAGGTAGGAGCAAGGGTAATCATGAAGAAATACCCAGTGAAAGGTGTGGGTATTGTTCAGAGGTTCAATTGGGTACAAAAGGACAAAAAATGAGAATGTGCAAGGCCCCAAAGCATAAATTCCGTGATGGGCAACATGCTTGGAGGGAAGCCACACTTGATGATATGATTCTGCCAATATATGTATGGAATATGTGTGATCCATGTAGCTTGAAATTAAATAATGAGCCTAGAAATTACTATGGTAAGGCACTTGCATTGATATAATTTGTTCAGGCAGGAGCGACCGTGCTGAAAGAATATGAGTCAATGACAAGACTAGTTGTGACGACTTCTTTGAAGGAAGCAGACATTGTTTCGATCATGAACCATCTTGATGGGTGGGATTATAATAATTATTTAGTGACATGCTACAAAGAATATCAGTGTATTTTTTTCATCTTCATGGCCCAAGATTGAGAGTCTTATTGTGGATATGGCAAGATGGATAAGAATTTTGGAAGAAAATGTGGTTCCATTATGAGTGGATAATATATGCTATTGTGTTTGAGGACTCTTAACATATTTTAGGGTATTTGATTATATTTGGATCTAAATCTCATCTCAAAAAGATGTTGATTTGTGGGTGTTAGACGTGAAAATTAGTATTGCTTTTCCAGTAAATCTTACAAAGAAAGGTAATATGAAACGATAAGCTGTAAGAGCGATTTCTATATTTGGGTATATATCCAAGACGTTTGATACTTGATCCCACTAATAGTAGCTTTGACCAAGTGGGTGCATTGTGATAAGGTGTGTGAATTTTTAAGACATAGGAAAATGCATYATGGAAAACATGYAAAGTGGACCATATGACTGATTTACCATACAAAGTGTTTAAGGAACTACAGATAATAGATTTCTGGTAACAATCAMTTGTTTATCTTGTGAGTCAACTATACTTTRTTGTTGCTTCTCTTCAATCCATCAATTTGCAGAGTTATCCAAAACATACAATATGGAGWAGTTGTAATTACTTTGCTCAATAAATAGACTCTATAAACTGATCATTGTGTATGTCGAAGTAAGAAAAAACATACTCATGCAAGTTCAGTACATCATTTTTCTGGATGTCGTCCATTGTGCATATATTATTATGATTTTTTGATTTTTTTATTGTGTATAATTAAATTCCACTATAACTTGATGTATAACTTGACTTTCCATTCCCTGGATGGGGTGCCATGTAGAACAGAGAGGACACATGGGGACGAGCTGGGCAGGGCCATAAATAATGGCCACCGACTCCCATCTCCTCATCATTAAGATGGGAGAGAGCCCAAGCAACCAAAACCAGAGGACGAGGCCTCTCACATGAGCTGTCCCCGTTTCCTTTTTAGGCGAGACAACTGGCACTCCAAAAGACTCTGTAATCCGACACTTTCAATATAATAGGATCCTCCCCCTTTTTTACTTATAAAAAAAAAAACTTGACTTTCCATTGTTTGAATGCTCTGTCTTAGAACTTAGACCACTGCTGCCAAAACTGTCTGAATCTACACTTGCACTCAATTTTGTTTTGAATAAATCTTTTTTCCTTATTAATTGACCATGATTAACAGAGACTGCATTACATAAATTCTATCTTAGTTATGTATGAGTGGATGCAGTTTGAAACAAGGTGGCTTTTTTTACCAATCTATGTGTATACTCTTTTGGAGATAGGAACTGAATGTATTTTGGACCTAAGTTAGCTCTACTTACCAATCTATTTGCACACTCTGTTGGAGATAAGAGGGTGGGAATTATAGAACTGGTTTAGAGTTATCAGAGTATCAGATTTGAGGAATGGAGAACTATCTCATGAAATACTAAAGGTTCCTCTCTAGGAAAAAAACTAAATTTATAAAATGAAAAGCATGGGAACCATTGATTGTAGGTGCATGCAAGTGCTATAACTAGGAATAGACATATATCCATCTACACAAGTAAATGTTGTGTATTGTCATCTACTGAAGACTTGAGAATCATTAGCATATTAGTGAGAGCTTCAAAGTTTGAAAACATATGAACTTTAAGAGATCTTTTTTGGTTAAGAGTCAAGACTAGGTGATAAAATATTGATTATAGAGAGCTTAAGACTAGTAGTTAGGAATTACACTGCTTCTTCCAAAATTTTAGTACAAGTAATCTAGAAGAGATCAAACGACATAGAGAAATATTCACCTTAAAGGTAGAGAAATTTCAAGATACATTTTGTTTGAGGGATTTAGGAAATTGAATGCATATTGGTGTTTGTTCTATTTATTATGAACCAAATTCAAATTAAGTTTAAAAAAAAAAATCCATATCTTAAATGTAGGGAAATTTCAAGATACCTTTTGTTTGATGGATTTAGGAGTCTTTCTAATTAGGTTTAAAAAAAAATGCATATCTGTGTTCTTACAANGGCATATCTTGGCTCTGTTCCATGCTTAATACTGCGACTTAAGTATCTCTTTTGACTAGTGTAATTCTTCGCACATTGAATGGCATTACCTGCTTAACGTCTTTACTATTTCATTGTGCTTACTATTATCTGGTTGTATTTTTCAAAGATTCTTCACTATTCACCTAGCTCTATGATCCAAATATTCACTTAATGATATTGGTGAAGTCGTTTGACACTAGAACTAATCACTTCTTAAGAGCTATGGACTATGAAATGATATAAACACATGTTTTTCTTGGTACAATTTTTGGTACAATTCTGATGTCTCAAACAGATTTATTCCTTAGTAAAATGCTATCATGAAGATCAAAGACTGAAAACCCCTCTTCCTACCACTCCCAATCAACCCACCCATGCAGACCAATCTCTACCAATGACTCATCCAATAGCAGTGTTGCTCAAAACCATGGTCATCCATCACTTGACCATCTTTAAGATGGCACACAATTTGGTCAATGACACACCCAATGGATACACACCCCCAATTTTGAGAAAATGAGCACATCGGTTTTTTCATAAAAGAGGGTTCATATTGAAGTGANCAACACAACTTTTATATAAATTACTCATTCAAGATGCATATAAATAGCAGCAATAAACAGTGAACATAAAACACATAACACAATAAATGATAAAGGAGTTCACCCCTCTCTTGGGCTACATCTCTTGGTCCAACTTCCAATGGATCTTTTGTATTATTTTCTCAAAGTGATAAAAAATGTTCTTTAAAACGCTCAAAATTCCAAATAGATGGCTCCAATGGCTCCAGAACATCCAAAAACCCCTAGCTAGGTTTTTTCGGCACCTCATTTGGCCAAAAATTGAAGAAGATAGGCTTCCTGGAAGTTCCCCTTCAAACTTGTTGTCTCTGGATCGACAAATTGCACCCTTGTTGGCTCAACCTAGCCCCCACGCGCATTTAAGCGTTAAAATTCAGCACCGGGTGCAACTGCACAAACAATGCGAACTGCAGGACAGTTATGGGCGCACCTAGCCCCTAACCGCCAAGGCCGAGGTCATGTGGCCCATGTGACCACGCGCAAATGAAAAATGAGGCTAAAACTTTGAGAGCAAGTGTGGTTGTGACAAGTGGTGGGTGTTGGTTTGCATAACTGTTTGAACTGAATTCCAAATTCAAACCATGCATGCATATGGTATAACATATGGTCATATGGCAACAAATATGCGACCAGGGGTTGGGGCTAAGCCCCAGCCCGGACCCCCGCGCCAACACACAACAACTCAAACTTAAATTTATGTGAAACCATATATATAATAAGGAATATGGTGGGGTGCATTGGAAACACAAACTTTGCAAAGGCTATACATGTGGGTGGAGGTCACGGGGTCGAATCTGGTGGAATCCAATGAAATTTTATACAAGCAACCAATAACAGGGTGCCACGTGGCAGCCCATGACTGGGCCACGTGGCACCGTACAACCAACCAAATACTGCCATGTGTCACAATATCATTCATCCACATATGCCAATTGTCTGCCACTCAGCCCTGCCAAGTGTCGTACAGACTGCCACGTCAGCATCCATACAGACTGTACGAACCGTACAGTCAGCATCCCTTTTTTTTGCCTATTTGTCATTTTGAACAGAACACGGTATCTCTCACTCCTGACGTCTGTTTGAACCCAAACAAGTTGCGTTGGGTTCATAACAATGAGGCCTATGCTCCCATTCAATTTGAAGCGATTCCGAGCACTTTGAATTTTTGAGCAAAATTTGATCCCCTGGATCACACCTCCCCATTGGAAAGCTTTTGGACATCCA
>JZKD02S1814700.1:17167-29633 GCA_000966675.3 Picea glauca
GGTACTCGAACGACATGAACAAGAAATGAAAATCAAATTCTGTGTTCCACACATATTACAACCAGTTGAAGACAACCATCTAGTATGAGCCTCGTATGACCCCGAATACCCTCCACATGTTTCGGCCCTTAATGAAATTCAGCGTGGATCGCCATTTTATTTACATCATAGCACGCACAGATAGACATAAACAACAGTTTTAATCATACTACAAGTTGAAGGAGGATGACTTGGAAAAGATTACCAAGGAATGGTCATCGAACCTCCTTATTCCAGTGGACCCTGCGGAGATTTCTGATGTTGATAACCCAAAAACAACATAGGATACAACCATACCTAGCAATATAAAGAATACCGAAGAGGTCCATGATTTAGACAGCGCATCTGTGAAGACCGCTTCCATCTCAGCAGAGAAAGGAGGAGATGGCAGAGAGATAGATGGAACATAAGTTGAACAGAAGAAATGAGAGGTTACACCACCTAGAGACGAGGAGGAACCCTCGAAGAAAAGAAAGGTTTCCCCTCCAAAACCTTCTTCAAGAAAGAAATCAAAAGCAAACAGGACCAAATTTGAGACCACCCTCACCTCAGATGACTTCAACTTCATTGTCACAGCATTGAACGATGCTTCGCTGGAGATAGTAGAGAAGAAAGACGCTAAGCAATAGGAGGTGTTCAATCAAATTAAGGACGAGCTCCAAGGGGTGTAGTAGGCATTCCATTCCAGCCACGCAGTTTCTATTATGCCTCTGTCAGCAGGAACAACAGAACTAGGTGATGAACTAGCTCAACTACACCACATCTCTGATACAGTCAAAGATCGCCTTTGACGAGCTCAAGAAGAGACAACACAAGCCACCCAGGCTTTAGCACAAGTACAGAAATACCTTGAGGAGAAATGCACTGCTGTAGAACAGGAAAAGATTGCTCTGCAAGCGAAGTGGGATGAAGAAAAATCACAATTACAGCAAAGCAAGGAATAGTTGCTCACCGAGAAACTCGAAGTAAAGGTAAGGGTTCATAGAGAACTTCGCTCAGTGACAGTCGTCGAAGTAAAGACCAAAGAACAAGTTCCACAATAGGTGGCACAACTTGAAGAGGTAATCCAACAACTCCAACACCGCATAGCAGACTTGGAGCTCCGCACTATGCCCGAGACCCCTCAAGATGTAAGAGACCTAAGGGAAGAAACTGCCTGCAGCGCAGTTGAAAAACTAAAATATCTTGCCTTGGAGTGCAAGCAGCTGAGTAACCAGAGCACCCAGACATACGAGAACCTCACCGAAAATCCAGAGTTACCAGCATTGGAGTCACAACTCTAGGAAGAAAAGCAGCATGCAGACACACTACGGGTGCAGCTGAAAGATCTACCAGTTGTAGACAGAATGAAGAGGTATCATGAGAAACACACACCCCAGCAACAGATCCATGTGATTCAAAGAAGAGTGATGGAAGTTTCTCAATGACTTCAACCTGTGAAAGATAAGGCATGTCATCTGTTTATAGAGGTTGAAAGTTGAGGAGCAGAGCTAGAACAGGTCATTAACACAACAAAACAATGCCTAGAAGGGCTTGTGAATGACACAGTGATCCAGGAATTCATCGAGCAAGAGGTCGTAGCACAGTAGCAGGTTGAAGCAGCTCGAGCTAAGCTCAAGGCCTTCAAAGAAAAATTGGTTAGATCAGAGTGACTCGAGATGAGTCATAGGTGAGTGTTGGGGGCCTATTGGCCCTTGACCAAATTTTGGGAGATTCTTGGTCATAGTGACCTATTTTGGGACTTTGACAACCTGTCGAAGAAGGAGCGCAAGAAGAAGTGGAGATAAAGGGATCTTGGCCCATTTTTGGGTCCTTTTTGGGTTTTTGGGAATATGTAACAGGAATGGGATGTCGGCCCATGGGTTTACCCATGTTTAGGCCTATTTTGTATGTATAAATAGAAGGATAGGAAATGTAAGAAGAAGGGGAATAGTGCATCTATGTGATGTGAATGTATTCTAAGTGCGAGTAGGGTCTGTAAGTTTTTTGTGAATGACTGTAAGAGACTTGAAGAGTTAAGTGCAGGTCCTTGTAGCAGATTGTGGAGAGCTTAGTGTTGTAACGCAAGGAAGAAGGATCTAGCGAGTTGCGCAGATCTTCTGTCCTGTGCAAATTAAGGGTTTTGATGGCTTTGTGCTTGTAACCAATTGACTGAAGACAATAAAGAATAATATTTGGTGGACATAGCCCTAGGGTGGGGGTGAACCACGTAAATGTTGTGTTGTCTTGCTTTGTGCTTGTCTTAATGTGTTTATGTCTTCTTTTGCTAAGTGCTTTAAGATGATTAGATAGATCTACTTATGCTTAGTGCTAATGATATGTGATAATGTTAGATCTGATCCATATGAACGTGCTTAGTTCTTGATCCACTAGATCTGACCTATCTATTGATACTAAGTGCTTAATTACGTTATAACAGTGTGAATGCTGCGAAGCCCTGTTTTATTAGCGAGTGATTAATGATTATATATATTGAGGAACTAACAGTGCTAAGTGCTTTATTAAGTGTTAGAATCATAGATCTGTGTCCCATCTAAGGTTGCAAACACCTAATTCTTGCAACCACCCCTGCCTCTACCTCAGGTGAGACTTCATCTGCTTCGCAGGTGTTGCCAAAAGGGCCTGTAGTTAGGGATTTTTTGGTGCAATGTTGTAGCGTTCAACCCTAGGTCTGCCCCTGTGCCAACATGAAGCAACTTCATACAGTCATAAAATATAAGAAGGGTAACACTAATAAGTTGGAAAACATTCTTTCAAGGCCACCCACATCCAAGGTTATGAATTTGGGAAATCTTATGTTCATGGAGCCTTTTAGCCATGATGCATACACGAAAGATGAGGAATTTAAAGAGGTGTTTCAACAAATATAGGGAAAAATTCATGTAGAATAAGGTGATGGAAAAGTTGACTATAATATCTAGAATGAGTTACTCTACAAGATAAACAAGATCTACATTCCTAAAGGTGAAATATTGCAGCTTATGAGAGAGGTTCACACCTCCAAGGTCACAGAACATTTTGGTGTTGGGAAGATGATTTATAACTTACAAAGCTATGTGTATTGTCCCAAAACGTGAGAAGATGTAGCTCAGTATATTATAGAATGCATGCTTTGTTGTACTAGCAAGCCCAGTAATATGAATCAAGTTCTATACAATCCCTTACCTATACATGCTCGACTTTGGGAATGCATTTCCATGTGTTTTGTGAATAGTTTGCCAACAACTAGGAAGGGACAAGACTATTTGTTTGTGGTAGTTCATAGGTTCATAAAGATGTGCATTTGTATGCCTTGTAAAAATACCATATGGGACAAGCAACAATAGACATGTTATTTAAATAGGTCTACATGCACTTTGGGATACCAAGGAGCATCATTTGATATAGGGATGCCATATTTCTAGTGCCTTTAGGACTATGATTTGGGAGAATATGGACACTAAGTTGAAGATATATACAACATTCCATCCATAGATAGATGGGTAGACATAAGTGGTCAATAGGAATTTGGTGAATCTTTTGAGGGGTTACAATTAGAAGCATCTGAAGACCTAGGATGAAAATTTGATCTGCATTGAGAACTTGTATAACAGAACAATCCACACTTCTACTGGTAAGTCTCGTTTTGAAACTTTATTTGGGTATTTTCCACCTTCTCCCTTGGTTGTTGTTTATGGAAAGCAAGAAGTGAGGAAATATGTCACTGGAGAGGCATTGAGAGCAGTGAAATTTGTTAAAAATATTAGGAAGATCCATTTGCAAGTATATGAGACACTAAAGAAGTCACATGAAAAGTATAATACTAGGCATGATCATCACAGAACCAAGAATACATTCAAAATGGAAGACATAGTTTGGTTACAATTAAACAAGGAAAGAATACAAGGTCCTAGTAAGAAGATCAAGGCTCTACATTATGATATTTTTTAGGTATTGGAGAAGGTGGGAGAAAAAGCCTATAGAATTAATCTACCCCCATACATGTGAATTTAATCAATAGTGAATGTGGAGAATATAAAAATCTACGAGCCTTCCATGCTGGATAAGGATGAGGAGAAGGTCCTACCTACCATAGAAGATTTAGCACCAAATGCTTAGGCGAAGTTGGAAGAGGACACCATTTTTCAGAAGAAGTGTGGAACTACAAGACAAGGGCATCATGACCTTTGGCAGATTGGGTTGAAAAGAAAACTTCTAGGAAAGTCAAAATGGTACTCTAGGGAGAAGGTAGAGGAAACATTTTCTCACCTCATTCAGTAAATGTTTTGGGGTCCAAAAGACTCTCTAAATGGGGAGGTATGATCCATATTGGATCATTATATAATTTTCCATCTATCTCTGTACTTTCTGGGTGGAAAAAATTGGAGGAATAATCTTGCAAAGCGATTTTAGCAACATGTTCCAATTTGGAAAATTGGGGTCCAAAAAACCATTTGAAATATTCGAAAGCCATTTTGAGGCATCAAATGGAAGTTTTTGGGGTCCAAACTTACCATGGAGAAAGATGCCACATTCTACAAATGAATACCTTCCCAATGGTGCAATAATCACCTCAATCAGAGTTCGTATTTGAGAGTTATGACTCCCACAAGTTGACCACCATGGTACAAGTGGATGCCACGCCAACCCCCATTACTCAAACCAAGTGGGGTTAGCCATGTGTGGATTTTAAAGAATATTTTGGAAGGTAAAAACGTATCACTAATTGAGGGTTGAGTGTTGGGTATGTGTTATATTCTTTGAACAAGCAGTAGCCTCGGGAAACATGTCATATTTTTACCTCATTTTTCGTGTTGCCTCGATTTTTGTGTCCATTGTTGGACAATTTTTCAGCACATGGTTTTTTGCCGATAGTTTTCTATTTTTGGTTAAGGAATTAGGGTTGTTGACTAATACAGGTCATTGGGTTAGGGTTTTGGATTTTGCTGACTCTTACATGTTTATTGTATTGTAAACAATGTATCACTATGAATGAATATAGAATATGTTGGTTTTCCCGTTTTGGGTTTCCAGGAGAAAAGTCTTTGTGTAATGTTTGTATTTTCCATTGTATATTTTCTATTCTTTTACTAAAAATCTATTTGTAGTGAATATTGTACAAGGTTAAAATATACATTTGGTATCAGAGCTTTGTTGGCTTTAGGGGGACGCCTTTGTGGTCAAGGGTTTGGCTCAGGACCGTGATAAGCCTTGTTATAGTGGAAGATCTGTGGTATTGATTTCTTAGGTGAAAAGAAATGGCGAGAAATTAAAAAATGGAGATCGAGAAGTTTAATGGGAAAATTTATGAGTTGTGGAAGCTTAAGATGGAAGATCTGTTGGTGGACAGAGATTAGTGGATCATGGTAGATCCAAGTACTGCATCTATAGGAACTTCAGCAGATGACTGGAAATGTTTGGATCGGAAGGCGAAGAGCACAATCCGACTATGTCTCTCATATTTAGTATTACTGAATGTGTCAAAGGAAGATACAACCAAGGATTTATGGGATAAGTTGGGGAAGTTGTATCAGTCTAAGTCTTTAGTAAATAAAATATTCTTGAGAAAGAATTTGTATAACTTGAGGATGAGAGATGGAGACTCGGTGGAAGAGCATTTGAACACCTTCAATACTGTGGTAAATCAGTTAGTATCTATTGAGATTAAAATTTCATGTGAATATAAGTGTATCAGTTTACTGTGTTCTTTACCAGACTCGTGGGATAGTTTGGTTGTGGCCATAGGTAGTAATACAACTGCCTTGAAGTTTGATGAAGTGCTCTCATCCTTGTTGTCGAAGGAGATGAGACAGAAGAATATGGAAGGACAAAGCACAAACACATTATTTTCAAGAGGACACTCCCAAGAAAGAAATAGGTCTAAGTTCAGAAGTGGGAGATCTAAGTCTAAGGGTATATCTAAATATCCTAGAAATTTTGTAAAGGTATGTTGGAGGTGTGAAAAATAAGGGCACTATAAGAAGCAATGTAGATCCAAAGTTGAGAAAAAGAAGGTATCTGAAGAATCTCCTTCTACGAAAGAAAATTCCTCCAAGGAAGAAGGAGGGGATGTGTACTTGGCTTCTTCAAGCACACATGCAAATCATGAGGCATGGTTGGTTGACTCAGGTGCATCCTTTCATATGACTCCCCACAGGGAGTGGTTCTATGAATATGAAAGGTATGATGGAGGTAATTTTTTCCTAGGAGATGACTCGACAACCAAAATCACAGGTCGAGGAAAAGTCAAGTTGAGGCTCATAGATGGAAGGATTAGAACACTATCTGGTGTTCTGCACATCCCAAGATTGGCCAGAAATTCGATTTATATAAGCAAAATGGATGATGCAAGGGTAAAAACAATATTTGAAAAGGAAACCTATAGGATGGTTCGAGGAGCAATGGTGTTGTTGAAGGGAGTTCTATTTGGAACTTTGTATAAGCTGCAAGGAATCACTATTAGTGATGGGTGTAATAGTTCCATTGTTCCTTATATTGGAGTTGAAGAAGAAAGAACTCCTACAGTTTTTGGAGAAAATTTTATGATGGGGCATCAAAGATTGGGGCATATCGGAAAGAAGGTTATTTGAATACTACACAGTAAAGGTATGGTTGAAGGTATTTATAACTGCTCTCTGGATTTTGATTTCTATGAACATTGTGTATATGGGAAGTAGAATCGGGTAAGATTCCCCTCTTGTGCAACGAGGGAAGAAGGAATTTTACAACTAGTTCACAGTGATGTTTTTAAACTTGTGTCGGTCCCATCATTGGTAAAATATGTGTACTATATCTCATTTATAGATGGCTTCTTGAGGAATACTTGGATATATTTCCTCAGGAATAAATTTGAAGTCTTTGATAGGTTTAAAGGGTTTAAGGCTCTTGTTGAGAATCAAATAGAGAAAAGAATTAAGGTGTTGAGGACAGATAATGGAAGAGAGTTACGCAGTAATGAATTTGAAGAATTCTGTAAGAAGTGTGGTATAGCAAGGCATAAGACTACTCCATATACACCTCAGCAAAATGGAGTTGCAGAAAGGATGACCATGACATTGATGGAAAAAGCAAGGTTCATGCTTAGTGGTGTCAGGTTAGGGAAATAATTATGGGCAGAGACAATGGGTACTGCATGTCACCTGGTCAACAGATCACCCTCATTAGGATTGGATGACAAGACCCCACAAGAGGTATGGACTGGTAAGAAACTTTCTCTCACACATCTCAAGTTATTTGGTTGTGATGCATATGTTCATGTTCCAAAGGAAAATAGGAGTAAACTAGATAAGAAGGTTGAAAAGTGTATCTTTATTGGATATAAAGATGGTCTCAAAGGTTATAATCTTTGGAACCCATAAACTAAGAAGGTAGTGTATAGCTGAGATGTGGTATTTAGAGAAATGAAGGATGTTCTTAAATAGGAAGTCCTACCAAGTAAGGAAGAACCATATAAAATAGAGTTTGATTTAAAGGACGATGAATCAGACTCTACAGAAGAACATGAATCACAAGAAGAAGATCCTCATACTCTAGTATTGAGGAGATCAGTTTGAGAATAAGGCTACTAGAAAGGTATACTCCATCTAATTTCCGTTCAAATTTTGCTTTGTCTATTATTGATGATGATCCTAGAACTGTGAGGGAGGCAGTGGATTCAGAGTATGGAAATCTCTAGGAAAAGGCCATGGACAAAGAAATGGAAGCCTTGGATAAGAATGAGGCTTGGGATCTATTGGAGTTTCCGACTGGAAGAAATCTCATTGGAAACGAATGGGTATTTAAAAAGAAATTAAATGCAGAAGGAAAAGTGGAGAAATACAAAGCTCGGTTAATAGAAAAGGGTTATTCCCAGGTTGAGGGAATTGATATTGGTGAGATTTTTTCTCATGTTTCCAAGATAACCTCTATAATATTTTTGTTATAATTTGTTGTTGTTGCATTTGATTTTGAAATAGAACATATGGATGTGAAGACATCATTACTACATGGGGATCTGGAAGAAGAAATCTATATGAAGCAGCCAGAAGGATTTGTTGTGAAGGGAAAGAAGGAGCTGATATGCAAGTTGAAAAATTCCTTATATGTTTTAAAACAATCACCAATGATGTGGTATCAAAAATTTGATACTTATATGTTGGGACTTGGTTTCACAAGAAGCAAAGAGGATCATTGTGTGTATTTTAAATTAATTGGTGATCATTTGATTTATTTGGTCTTGTATGTGGATGACATGTTGCTAATAGGAAACAACAAGGAGATTATCCAGGATGTGAAAACTAAGTTGTCCTCTAGATTTGTCATGAAGGATCTCGGTGCTTCAAATTTCATTTTGAGCATGGAAATTAAAAGAGATCGGAAAAAGAGGAAACTCTGGTTAAATAAGAGAAAATATGTCGAGACAATATTACAGAGGTTTAATATGCAGGAATGTAAACTGGTCAAGGTTCCTATTCCTGTTGGTGTAAAGTTATATGTGGATCAGTGTCCCAAGACAAAGGAGGAGGAGGAGGACATGTCTCGTGTTCCATATGCGAGTGCAGTTGGAAGTTTGATGTATGCAGTGGTTTGTACTAGACTAGAAATTGCACATGCAATGGGAGTTTTGAGCATGTATATGTCAAAACAAGGGAAGGAGAAGTGGATAGCAGTAAAAAGGGTTTTCATGTACTTGTGTGGCACTGTTATCTATGGATTGTGCTACCAAGGAAGACTGGGATTGGACAGAGTGTTGGATATACATGGCTTTGTGGATGTAGACTGGGATAGAGATCTGGATCGTAGGAGATCTACAAGTGGGTATGTGTTTAACCTGTTTGGGGGAGCAATAAGTTGGATGAGAAAAAGACAAGTTGTAGTGGCACTTTCAACTACAGAATCTAAATACATGGCAACCACTCATGCAAGTAAGGAATCAATATGGTTACAAAGATTATGTTCAAGTATTGGGTTGGTACAACAAGATGTAAGGATAGATTGTGACAGTTAGAGTGGAATGTTTCTGGCAAAGAGCCCGACATATAATTCAAATACAAAGCATATTGATATTCAATATCACTTTGTGAGAGACATGGTTGAAGAAAATAAAGTGTTGTTGATGAAGGTGGACACTTTGAAGAATGTTGCAGATTCATTAACAAAATCTGTGAGCACTGAGAAGTTCTCTTGGTGTAGAGGATCCATGGCTATTGTTGCCCTAGATTGTTGACTATATAACCCTGTAAGCCCCTATATGCAAAGAAAACAACAAGTGGGAGAATGTTGGGAAATGTGTCGCATTTTTGCCTCACTTTTTGTGTTGCCTCGATTTTTGTGTCCATTGTTGAGTAGTTTTTCGGCACATGTTGTTTTGTTGATGGTTTTCTATTTCCAGTTAAGGAATTAGGGTTGTTGACTAATCCATGTCATTGTGTTCGGGTTTTGGATGTCGATGGCTCCTATATGTGTATTGTATTGTAAACAATGTATCAATATGAATGAATATAGAATATGTTGGTTTTCCTGGTTTGGGTTTCCAAGGGAAAAATCTCTATGTAATTTTTGTATTTGCCATTGTATTTTTTATGTTCTTTTACTGGAAATCGGTTTGCAGTAAATATTGTACAAGGTTAAAATCTACATTGAGGAAGTCAAACCCTAACCCTAGATGACTATTGGGCTATGTTAAGTATTGGGTTGCTAGGAGGATAAATGGTTCCATTCTTTTGTATTGTACTTGTTCCATAGTTGAGTAGAGAATCCAAGGAGTCTTATTTTAATAGTGTAACAGAGGAGGTAGGATATTCTATAGTATCCATTCAGGCCACATTGTCGAAGGAAACTCCATAGTGAGTGCCTCTTTCTTTGTACTTTCTTCCATAATTAAAGAAAAGAGAGTAGAGAACATGCCTCACCTTATAGCTAGGTTTTCTCCCATATTGGGTTTCCCAGGATACATATTGTTTTCAATTGTGTGGATGGTGTGTAAAATTTAGTAATAATTAATCTGAGCAATAATATAGTAATAATTAATATGGTATCTAAGGATAAAATTGCATAATCTAATATTTTAGAATGGTTTAAGATCTATTGTGAGAAATGGTTCCAATGGAATATCCATATTAGTTTTATACAGATCAATGCTACTGTAGAATTTTTGTAAAAAATTATGGAAAAATTGTTGCTCCCTTGACTTCACCACTAAAAAAGAATGCCTTTTTATATTGGAGTGAGCCTAAACCAAGCAAGCCTTATCAAATTTAAAGGATTACATGTGCACTACTCTAGTATTAGCAGTGTTGTATTTTACTAATACTTTTGTCTTGGAATGTGATACCTCGAACAAAGGTCTTGGATAGTTTTGATGCATGAAGGGAACCCCTTGGAATTCACTACTAAGTTGTTGTTTGACTGCAATTTAGGTAAATCCACACATGATAACGAGATTATGGCCATCCTTCATGCAGTTGAGACTTGGATCCTATATCTCACAAGGATTCATTTCCAGATCAAGACCAACCATCATAGTCTGAAGTATTTTTTAGAACAAAGGATATATTCACTAGAGACACATAAGTGGGTCACTAAGATGATAGGGTATGGTTATGAGATTATATATAAGGAGGGTAAATAAAATGTTGTGGTCGATTCTTTATCTAGGAAATTTGAGGAATTTGGATCCCTCTTTTCCTTATATTTACACATTCAAGGTTGGCTCAAGGAATACTATTGAGAATGGTTGGAAAATGACACTATAGTTCAAATCATCCAAAGGATTCAAGAAGATCCCAAACCTCCTCAAGGATATACATGGTATAAATATACATTGATGTCTAAAGGGCTCGCTTTTCTAGTAAAAAATTCTACTAAAACAAATGGTCTTAGAGAAATTAAATCCATTACATGTATCCGACTACTTTTTATTTCATAAAACCTATGAAAGAGATTATCTCACAATATTTTGGGAAGGTATGAAAACCAACATCTAGAATTTTGTAGAAACCTATGACACTTGCCAAATAAACAAGGGTGAGATGGTGAAGATGTTAGGGGCATTGCATCCACTACTGATCCCAACACATATATGGTTTTATAGTGGAAATCCCAAGATAAAGCTGGTAGAAAATCAATGATCATGATGGTAGTCGGTCATATTTCCAAATATGCTCATTTTTGTTCCTTATCACACCCGCTTACCCCCTCCTTCGTTTCTTAAGTCTTCATGGATCATATTTTTAAGCTACATGGCATTCCCACTTTCACTATCTCATATTGGGATCCTACATTCACTTTAGGGTACCCAGATGAACACGAGAATTGCGTATCATATCCAAAAATATGCTCAAATTGAAGTGGCCAACAAGTTCCTAGAAACCTATTTGTGATGCTTTTCTTCTCAAAGGTTTCACCAGTGGATGGAATGGCTTCCCCTTTAGCATGGTGGTACACCACTTATCATGGAGCTATCAGAATTATTGTTGTTGATGTTGATACTGAGAGGGGGGTGAATCAGTATCAAGTATAATTTCAAACCTTTTTCAACTTATACTTAAACCATTCAATTATATCCAATGATCAATGAACAATAGTATAATATTGACACCAATACACCACAATACACCATGCACAATATATGAGAAATAATCAATAGTTATTGTTCAAGGGAAGTAATGACTTCCAAAGGTAGCTACAACTTCCAAATGTAAAGGGAGGGATAAACCTCCAAGAGGAATATACAATCCTCCAATATTAAGATAGGGTTGAAATCTCGATTCTTGCCCCTTCCTTCCACCTAAGAATATATGAGAGATAATAAAACTTTACATTAAATCATCACATAGAACTTGATAATTCTTCCTGAGACTTCTTCAATTTCTGAAATTATTTAATTCATGGAATACTCTAATCTTGTAGATAATATTACTCAATGTATTCTCTGAAACTTCTCCAATTTTCACTCCTTGAATCCTCCCCAAAAATAAGTTATAGAAATAATGGTAGACTTTATTCAATTTTGGTTTATTCAGGAGAGCGAACTTGTACAGAATGCCCCGCGCTCAATATTTAACATCAGTTTTTAAAAATCACACAAAAGAAACTATAGTCTGTTCTCTTTACAATGAAATTGGTCCCACTTCATTTTGATTCTCTATGAATAAGTTATGAATGTTTTACTTGGAACACATGTTTATTGACTAGCTTCACGACTGGTCAAAAACCCTATCTTCCACAGAGTGTATCTCCATAATTATAGCGAATAAAGAGCTGAAAATTTTACCACATGTACCTTGATATGTCTTAGAACACATCACCAAAAGACTTCATCCTCCCTTGAAATCCGATCTTCTTTACTTCTGGTTTCCTCTAAAATTCGACTTGTGTATCAAATGAATGTATAATGATATTTATTTATACCATTTATGTCACTTCCTTTTAACATTAGGGCCGACCTGACACTTTCTTATTTTGTAAT
>JZKD02S1814700.1:73799-87408 GCA_000966675.3 Picea glauca
TAGTTTGGTGTTTGGAGAGTATAGATTGGAGGTTAGGATGCATAGATGGTGTCTCAACCGC
Organism: Picea glauca; assembly: GCA_000966675.3. Classification (NCBI taxonomy): domain Eukaryota; kingdom Viridiplantae; phylum Streptophyta; class Pinopsida; order Pinales; family Pinaceae; genus Picea; species Picea glauca. The sequence goes on from JZKD02S1814700.1 coordinate 73,861, forward strand.
TTGGATGGCATGGAGCTGGGAAATAATGTCGGAATGACCTTTTTTTAGGGGATTTTCCATTCAATGGGAACTGATGATCTCAGGGGAGCCTGCTATGATGACTTGGAACTTATATTGTTGGTCATCTCGTTGAAATTGCATGGTTGATTCCTTAAAATCCATGAGGATGGGACCGAGAATACATAACCATTTCGCACCTAACACAATTTCACAACCACCTATGTAGATAGCGAACATATGGGATTTCAGGTTGTACTGACCAATTTGGAGACGCACATTTTCACAATGCCCCCAGCATTTCATGGAACCTCCATTGGAAATCGTCATTTGAAATTTGTTGATTGCATGGATATATCAATGGGTTTCTTGACCAATGCGACGATAAATAAAATCATGAGTGCTACCACTGTCAATTAGGATGATGACCTTTTGATTTATAATGTAGCCAAATAGCTTGAGGGTTTGGGGAGCAGAGAAGCCAGTGAATGCATTCAATGAAATGACTAGTTCAACTTCTTGTGGATCAGATGGCAGAGTGAGAGAAGTTGGCTCATGTAGCTCTCCTGCATGAGAATCCTTGACCTCTTCGTCAACAACATACTTAGAGATGGCCATAAACAACTTATGTTCCTTACATTTGTGCCCCATAAAATATTTTTCATCACAATTATAGAAAAGACCCTTGAGTTGGCATTCAACCATTTTTTCCTAGGTTAACTTTTGGATCTTGGGAGAGGTGGGATGAGGGGCAGGAGTGGGAGGGAAAGGGAATGGAGGGAAATAAGTTTTGTGGTGTTGGGAAAAAACAACTTGTTATGCTTCCTTGGCATGTTGAGTAGCTTCCAACCAAGTCTGGGGGTGAGTCATGATGACTTGGGCTTGGATTTCATCCTTGAGGCCACTAATAAAACATTATTAAAAAAAAGTATCATACATTCCCTCTGTTATGAAATCCAATTGCTTAAGTTCAATGATAAACTCTTCCACGGTACCTGATTGTTTCAATTTGGTCAAACGACCCATAGAGTGTGTGTCAGTGTCAAAGTGTTCATAAATTTCAGCCACAAACTATGTCCAAGCCACATATCCTTAGCGTGATTTTCGATGCCATTTACACCATTGCCAACGTTCAGGATCCAAATAGAGGACATCGTAATGAATTTTGGCCAAGTCATCAGTGATACCATGCAAGGAGAAGTAATGTTCCATTTGAGTAACCCAACTAGTAGGATCTGAGCCATCAAAGTTTTTCACCTCCACTCATGGAATACGCAGATAATGATGAAAAGGATTGGACTGAAACTGATGGGAATTGGAGGAAGTTGTACCTTCAAGGTTAGAAGGTTGGTGAGATGAGAAATGGATTCCATGAATTGGAAGTTTTTTTAGGACCTTGGCAACAAATGAATCAAGATGAGAGTAAAGGACGTGGGATGCAAGATGGTTGGAAAGGTGGGAATTGATGTATTTCTTCAGTTCCTCTTTCATATAGTCTATTTTGGACTCAATGTGGGTAGTGATGCGGTTTTCAAGGTCGTGGTTGCAAGTGTTGGCCATGGTGAGGGGAAAACATAGGAAGAGGTAGGAAAGAAAGGTGTTTGAAAAGGAAGGGTGGGTCCACGAAAAAACAAGGATGAAAAATGAGAGGTATGATTGTGATTAAGATGAAAAGAGGAGTCCAATAGAATAGGTCCCAAATAGAGGTCTTGAGAACGGGGTTGGGACCATAGGAAAAAAAAGATGAAAAATGATAGGTATCACTGCGATCAAGATGAAAAGAGGATTCCAATGGGATAGGTATCAAATAAGGGTGCGGACATGGCCGAGAATTTTTTTTTAACTCCTGTGGAGTTATACTCCAATCTGAATAATATTGTAGTGTTGAAATCCCCAAATTCTTAACAAGAAAAAAGATGTAGTAATTTCACAACTAGAATGCAAGAGGTAAGGTTGCACGGAAAAAAAAACTTGTATGTTCCTTGTTTCTTATGTTTTCATCCCAAGGTTTAGGGTTTTGTCAGGGTTTCTATAGACAATGGTTTTCCCTCCCTGTGTTATAGCTCTCTAATATACATGCAAGGTCGAATAGTAGTACTCAAATAAATATTTCAAGGCACCAACTAAGGAGGCTAGACCGTACCCTTAGCCGTACTACCTGATTACCCAGGTACTAGAGAGTATCTTCCCGAGTGTTGTTCTTGGTGGCACTATAGCAATCAGGCAATCAATTGTTTTATCTATGGAAGGATTTAGGAGATCTAGGCCAATCCATATACATGTGTTGTCTGATGTGCTACCACTCAAAGGGGTACCAATAGGGGTTACAAGGCTGGCCAACAATGTGCACATAAGAACCACTTGTAGTCCATGCGTGTATGCTTCCCCGACCATGAATTTATGTGTTGAATGACATATATCTATAGTTTTAAGACGTAGGAACACATCTCTACCCTGGAAAAAAAATAACCCACAATTTATACCAAGGAAAGTGCTCTGATACCCCTTGTAAGGTACCTGATCTATTATAATAGCAAAAAACAGAAATACTACAGAGAATAACAATAGAGAAACAAAATATATGAAACTAGAGCACCAAAATAATACTTATATTGATGGGAAGCAATGTTCATTGGCCTCTTTGAGGGGGAAACCTCCAGCAGAGCAGTGCTCTATTACAATAATTCTCAAGACAAAACTTATCATGTCTCATACTCTTATTTATACTAATTCTATCTTCTAGAGATCATTCTAGAGGAAGATCCTTCTAGAAGTGTAAGTTTCTATTATGTTTTCTTACATTGACTTATTCCAATTTATTAAATATGCCTTATTGACTAATGTCAATCTTTATTACATGGAAATATATTATTCTATCTATGTGAGGGATTAGAGGCATTAGGTCCCCAACATGAGTTAGGTCAATATAGTTGATGCTTCAGCTTAGTTCAATAGAGGAAATGATTGGATGGAAGATGGAAGTAGGTTAGGAAGGAATGGCGTTTCGATGTTAGTTGACAATATTAATTGGGGATTAGATGTGCCACTATCATTTACTCACTTGGTTCCTAGCATGTTCACAACCCACTTTTGATTACCTTTTGATCTTTTAAGTGTGATAATGGGTTATTGATGAATTATTGCAATTTTGGTCGTTAAGATTATTAAATGATGAATTTACTTGATTTGTTGTCATGCATGCCTTGGTATGATTATACATGAACGATGCACCAGAGGTAGTGGTTGTTTATCATTAGTGCATGCATAAGATATGTGTCTGTTAGCTACGCACACATACCTTGTACATGTACACTAGTATAATTAATTAATGTATTAATTATTGAACTAGATTATTAAGTATTTAATTGAATGGTTTAATGAGTATGTAAATCATATTGCATACAAAAATATCTAGTAGCATTAAATATCTTATTTGACTTTGATTGATGGTTGGTATGATGAATTAAATGAGTATGGTGGATTATTATCTACATTTTAGGGAAAATTGTCAAATTGCATTTTATAAATTAGCATGAGAAGAAAGACTGCATTTTATTATACCTGCCTCTTGTAAGATATATTGTAATTACTTTTGGATCAAAAGCTTTTGACTTTCAATTAGTTAGGAAATTTTTAAATCCACTTTCAAAGTTTAACATTAAAATTTCAAAAATTAAAATTTTAATTGTATTATTAAATCATTTATTTATTATTTCATTGGTTGGAAACATTGAAATGACAATTTTTATGGGCGTTGGCTAGTTGTTCTACGAAAGGCTTTTTTCGTGGGAATCCGGTCATATAAATTTACACGTATCATTATTTTTTGTTGTTCAGAATCCATTTCTGAATGCATAAATGGATTCAACATGCTGTAATACTCCCAGGGCACTTGGATTTTACAGAAATAATCACTTAAATATAGGAATCCAACAATTTCTTGCCGGATTTCAAGCAAATATCTCCCAAAAAAATCTTCATTCCGTAGAATCTTTAGCCTACGACATTTTTATGTGGTTTTGGTATCTTTTTTCAAATCAAAAAGTAAGGAAAAACATAAAAATGAGATGTGTCCTCTCATTATTATTATCAATTTATTTTTAAAATGGCATTAAATGTTGTACATAAATTTAATATACAAAGATAAAACATAAACCAACACAAATTCATTTAATCCTATATAAATTTAATTTGATTTTATTTTATTTCTCTTTATCTACACTAAATTTAATTAAAATAAACTTCAGAAAATATATTTCTTCCTAAAAAAGTCACAAAAAGATGGGCAAGTATATATACTTAATCGTGACCTTAAAAATAAATTATTATTATTATTATTATTTTAATCCAAACTTTTCATCTTTACATATATCCAAACTATATTGTTTTATATATCCAAACTGTATTGTTTTAGCATTCACTTATTATACCAAATAGATAATAAAAACAAGCGATGACACCATTAAATTAGGCTATAGACCTTATAGATTAGGCGGACAGGAGACCTTATAAAATAGGCTGATGAGCAAAACAACTAAATGTCTAATATGAAACGTTCATTTCGCTGCATGATACATATTTCTCCGCCATGAATAGTGCGCTAATGTCTTGGGCGAAGATCCAGATTTGGCGGAGCAACCTATCTTTTTATCCCTCTAATTAAATGTACTTCACATGGTAAGTGGGTTGCTATTATATAAAAGACAACTATACGCCATTGATTGCAAAGCTGTGACTGTATGGTCCATGCATAATGGGATTGACTCTCAAACTCCGTGTGTAAACATCTAACTGTTTGATAGATTTAGAAATATAATATTGGTTGTTAGGATTTTTCAATGTTTTCATAGATTTAGAAATAAATGATTGGATGTAAAAAAAAAAAATTTAATTATATTAATATTTATAAGACAAATATATTTATTGGTGGTTAGAATTTTGTAATGTTATCATAAATTTAGAAATAAATGATTGGAAGTAAAAAAATAAATTATTTTAATTATATTAATATTGTTAAGACAAATATATTTAGAGGTAAGATATGTTATATAGTTTAATGGTTTGGGAATAAGATTGAAAAATATTTTTGATTATTTAAAAGTTGATCCTTTTTTTAGGTAAGCAAACAAGTTAATGGTCCACGACCTAAAGATATAGGAGTTAAAGAGAAAGTTTATCTATGACATTTTTTTCAATAAGAAAAATCACTTATATTAGTAAATATAAATTGTTTTTTTTCAAAATTACAGACTGTAATAGTCTCAAAATAGTCTCAAAATACTCTTTAGTATTATACCCATTACATAAGTAGTCCAGAAAGTCCTCATTGATTTACATATCTATATCAAAAAATTACATATATTTGTCCTCCTTATGATTGTAAGTATCAAAAGTGTACCAAAGCAAAAACTATCTATTAAGGTAGTACTCTAAGGATTGATATCAAATCTTTCAAATATTTCAGGATGTCCTTCAGATTCCTTTGAAAAATGTATGTCGTCTTCATCCAATAACAATGCTTCCTTAGAAAGTCGATCGACATCTTTATTATATGTTCTGTAAATATGATGTGCTTTGATTTGCTGAAATTTTCCGCTCAACGATCTAATCTTGGTCATCCAGGGCTGCAGAGAAATCACCTGTAGATTATTTTCATTAGTAAAGCAGTCGATAATAACCTTGCAATCACCCACCAATTGTAACCTTGGTACCTGTTTTATATATGCAAAAAATAAAATTACCCAAAGTGCCAGCAATTCTTCCTTGGTATTTGTTCATTTTCCACAATTCATTTTTAGTCTATAAGTGCCCAAGACTGGACATTTCATAATGGCTCCAGCCCCACATTGTGTGCCTCTTTCCTGTGAAGCCCCATCGAAAAAACCTACTACCTAGTCCCAGTCAAGAGAGGGTGGCTTATCAATCCTTTTATGTTTAGTGACCTGTACAATTTTTTGTCCCCCCGAGTCTTGCAGAATATAGTTGCAAACTCTAATATGATTTTTGGGTTGGTCTTCAAAAATCATCAAATTCCTAAGCTTCCAAACCTCCCAGCAAACAAAGCATGGGATTTATTTCCAGTTTTCCTTTACCCTTAACCAATTTTGTAAACTGGCCTCAAACTGACCACTTTCCTAGCTATTGACCAATTTTAATTCCTTAGTAATAGTTTACTAGATTCCATTTATAAAGCTACAGTCCTCAAAAAGATGTAACACAGTTTCTTCACTTTTCTTACACAAAACACAAATACTAGGACCCAGAAAGGCCCTTTTGATCAAATTATCCTAAGTAAGAATTCTTTGTCCAGCAATAACCAGATAAAAAGTTTAACTTTTAATGGTAATTGCCACTCCCAAATCTCTGAGTACCAGAATTTTGGCTCTTCTTCCTTACCCTCCATCACTTGAACTTTATATGCTTGTTTGGCATTTACTTGTCCTTATTTGCTATCTCAAGACCACAATAACCTATCTTTCTCAACATTTAAGTCAATTCTAGCACTCACCAAACCTCTTATATAATTTGTCCATTCATCTTTTAGAACTCCTTCCAACCCTAATGCTTCTGCCTTTTTCCACCTTGTAAAGCTAAATCCCTCCTGAACATTAGTCCTTGCATGACAAAGGCATTCAATCCCTTGTTCCTTTAATGCAAAAATAAGATTCTCATAAAAATTATAGAAAGAGTGAAAGCCAACCATAGGATCAGAACCAATTATGATGTCTTTGCCACTCCCAGGCTTCCACACCAACCAATCAGAAATTAGATTTAAAGAAGAGGTAAGGGGTCTCCAAATATTTGAAGTACCATTCCAGTTTTTTCTCCCCTTCTTGAACCACTCCTCAATAGTTTTATTTTTAAGATATTTTTTCATTATTACCTCATGCCAAAGGCCAGGCATCATAAAACATCCCCACAAAATTTTTACAACCAATGTTTTCCCAAAGATAAAGATGTTTTTGATACCCCACCCACCATCCTTTTTAGGTTTTGCAAGATTTTTCCAGTTAATTAGATGCATTCCTTCCTTTTCTTTTTTGCCAGTCCATAGAAAGCTAAACATCCTTCTTCTAATACTATTTAGTACACTTATGGGAATTTTAGCCAAAGAGAGCCAATACACAGATATACTTTCAAGAACAAATTTTACAAGTATGACTCTTCCTCCTAGAGAAAGCCACCTGTGACTCCAACACACAATCCTCTTTTCAAATTTTTTCTCTAGCCAAAGCCAACTAGCTCTAGTGTAACAGTTTGGTTTAATGTAAAACCCTAGGTACTTAAAACCTGTATCTATGGGTTTAACTTCAAAAGGAAAAATCTCCTTCAGCAGATTAAGATCTTCAACATCCCACCCAACTTCTAAGAACATGGAATTTTGAGGGCTGAAGGCCATCCCTGTAGCCTTGCATAATAACTCCAAAACCTCCTTGAAAATTTCCCACTCAGAAATGCTACCAATCCCAAACAATATTACATTATCTACAAACATTAAATGAGTAATACTTAAACCTCTCGCCATAGGAACACCTTCTAGTTTCTTATCCCGAACCTTTTCATGTATAGTTCTTCTCAAGTCTTCAATAACAACAAGAAAAAGTAAAGGTGATAAAGGGCAGCCTTGCCTTAAACTCCTTGAAGATTTGAAAAAGCCAGTGGGTTTCCCATTTATCATCACAGCAAAGTTTGTTGAGGTCACACACCCTAGAATCTAGTCAATTGCTTCTAAGCTTAAGCCTGCCTGTAATAAAACAAGCCCGAGGAATCCCCAATCCACCCTATCATAAGCCTTAACTAAATCCAATTTTAAGACCCGTGCTTTAATATTTTTCACCTTTATGCTCTGTAATGCTTCATGTACAACTCCAATAGCATCAGTAATTTGTCTACCCTCTAAAAAACCAAATTGTTCCTTAGAAATACCAATAGATAGAGATGTTTTTAATCTGGCAGCAATGATTTTGGTAATGATCTTATACAACAGGTTGCACAAGGCTGTGGGCCTAAATCCTCCAAAAGATTCAAGTTTGTGACTCTTAGGGATTAGTGTAATAAATGTAGCATTCAAAGCACCTGACACTTTCCCAAGTATCCTCGACTCTTCCACCGCCTCCAGTAATTCATTACCCAAGAGATCAAAAAATCCAAGAACAACTCTACAGTCCAGCCATTCGGCCCAAAACTTTTTGAGTACTTAAAGCCTTTTAAGGTTGACAAAATTTCAGCTAAGGTAACTGGATGAGCCAATCTGATACCCTCTTCCTCTGTAAACAATCTCAAATAATTCCTTAAAACTGCAAGCTCGTCTAAGATAACCAAATTATTTTGAGCTTTAAACATATTCTAAAAATAGTCTACAACCTCCTTTTGAAGATCAAGCTTATTAGAAATAATAGTTCCATCTAACTTAGTAATGTCCCAAATGGTATTAATTTGTTTCCTTGAACTAGCATAAGCATGGAAACATTTAGTATTTCTATCACTCGTTGCCAGCTAATTAACCCTGCTCTTATGTCTCCAAGTCTCCTCCTCCTGTCTTAAAAGTACCAATTTCCTCTTCTCTTTTTCAAGTACCATTAGTTTATCTATTTCCTTCACAAAACTTCCAGGAAAGTCTAAGTATAATTTTTCCAGATCTGATTCTAACTGTAACAACTCTTTCTTACCTTCAACCTTTTTCTTTCCTTCACAGACAACCACCAGAATCTTGAGCCTCTTTATCTTTTTGACCATCGAATCCATAGGATTTAGGACCTTTGACCCCAATAAACCAACCCAATTGGTTATAACTAAACTTACGAATTCTTTATTCTCAAGCCAAACTATATTAAATTTAAAAGGATAGTTGACAGTGTCACTCCCATGTTCCATGTGTAAAATCACAGGCATGTGATACAGAATCTTATCATTGCAAACCCAGGAGCAGTATTTGATTCCTGATGAAACTAATTTATCAAATACTAGGAACCAATCCAGTCTTTTTGCAATGTAATCTTGTCCTTTCCTTCCATTCCTCCAGGTAGGGAGAAACTTTACTGGCTCAGCATCCACCAAACCTCCAACTTGAACCAATTGACTGAAGTAATGTTGCAGAGGATCCACCCTATCATGTTCACCCCAAACTTCCCTACTTGAAGTGGTGAAATTTAGATCACCCCCCATAATAAGGTTATCCTCATTCAATATCCCTTCCCTTTTTATGTCTTCCCAAAAAACTTCTCTGTCAACATATGACCCATAACAATTGATCAACTTCAACTTTAAATTTAAATCTTTAACTACACCCTCCAGCAATATCCCTTCAGGAGTCAAGAATGCAACAAAATCAGCCTTACGAGGATTCCAAGTTGTAAGAAAACCTTCCGAGAGACCAATATAATCCACCCCCAAAAAATACTAATTAGGGAGGAGTTTAACAAAAACTTTCCTAGCTTTAGCTTCACAGACCATGGTTTCCTAAACAAATAATACATCTGGGTTCGTTTTCTCTAAAAATAAATTGAGGGTTAGTGACTTTACGGAGCCCCCCACTCCCCTCACATTCAAGGATGCCACAATTATCTTTTTACCCTAGCCAGAGATTTATGAGCTCTAAGCGCCCTAGGACCACTTAATCCTACCAAACTGTGTGATTTTAATTTTTCCTTCTCTTTTCCCAATTTCCTTGAACTCCTAGTATTTAGTGGAGAGAAGTCCTTTTCCAAACCACCTAGTACTTCCCCTTTTAACAAAACAGCCCCACCCCGGAACAATGGAAAATTATGTTGATCCCCCTCTGCCTTCCCAATCTTTTCACCAGGGTTAGATAAAATCTCCCCACCAGCATAAATTGGTAACGAAAAATGGGTTAGTACCTCCCGGTAGGACGATTAGTAAATTTCTCTCCACTTCTGACATCACAATCGGATCCAAACAAGTATTAGTTTTCATAACTTCTGTGAGTCTCGCATCCACTCTATCACATCCCTTCCCAAGAGGAGCATTCAGTCTATTCACTCCCTTCCCTTCCAAACCATCTCGGCTACTATCACCAGAAAGGTCTGAGGACAAACGATTATATTTCTAATACCTATCCCCCACAATCGGCTCAGGACTCAAAGAGATAGGCAAAGGAGGAAAATCCACATCATTCCCCTTCCAAGAAGTTTCCCCCTGTGAACACCCGACTCTCGATTCCAATGAATATAAATCTTCCCTTTCCCCTATAGAGTCTCCCTTAACCGAAGGATCAATTACATCTTAAAAAATGGTTCCCCCCCTTTCCCTACACACCCGAAAGTCTCAAAGGAAAACCCTCCTCATCCAAACGACCACCTACCAACGAGCATTCATCCCCCACAACCTCATCTTGACACCCTGAACCACATATATCTACTAAACTTGTGTCTGAAAAATCCAGCCTATCCCGCTCTCTAAAAACTACAGGAAAGACCTCCCCAATAGGTAAATCCTCAACCCTTATCCCTCCCTTAGTGGGTAGCGCTTCAGAATGGGGTTCCAATACTAATCCCAACACCCCAGAGTTTTTTAGAGAAGATTGTTTAGAGAAAATATTAGGATAGCAGGGTGTTAACTTACCAAAATCAATAACGTTATTCATTGCCTAACGAGGATTCCATTCACTCCGAGCTTCCAGTTCTTTTGACTTGTCACTAACTTCCAGCATTGATATCACTTCCTCAAGAGAAAGCTTGTGAGAATTTACTCCCGTACATTGATGATGCAGATGACAAGTTGCCTTAAACCCAATACATCGAAATGTAATACCAACATAATCCAGACGCTATTGAAACTTCAGTCCTTGCCAAATAATAACAATCTCCTCAGGAAACCCTTCAAAGGTATCCATTTCTACCAAAATATTACCCATCCGTCGGTCAAAACCCCCCAGATGTTTCATATCCACATGCATAAACTTCCCAATTGTATTCCCAATAATTTCAAATGCCTCCAAACTCCACAGTGCTAATAGACAGCCTGGTAGTAACACCCACAAGTGTCTAAACCTAATAATCTCCTTTTATGGATTGAACACTAGATGTCAGCATTTCAACATCAAAATTTTTGCATTAACCACCCAGACCTTTTGTAGCATCTTCTCCGTGTCTTCTGAGTTTCTAAACATAAAACATAACCATCCCTTCATGAATATAAACGTCTCCGATGAATAACCTAACAATGGGCCCCAGTTGCCCTCAACTCAAGTATGAACAACCTTTTCCCCCAAGGCCCAATAACCAAATATCCCCGCCAGACCTCTCAGGGAAAAGTTGCCAACTTCTTCCATCCCTATATCTCTACCCAACATCACAACCGGTTTGATTTTTTTTTCTTTCCACCCCCTGAGCCCTGAACTGGAATTTTTCTCCTCTCGGCTTCTAAAAAAACCAGCAATACCCCCACCTCCCGCACTTGTCTTCTCCCCTTTTCCCGACGCATCCGCTCCACCATTGCCCACCGTCGCATGTATAGACTCCCCATCACACCCCTTCAGTCTCTCCGGAAAGTCATAACTATTTCCATCTGCGCAACATCGATCCCTCAGCTCTACACCATGGAAACCTGTGAGACAGTTTTTTCCACCCTTCGGCTTATTCCCTTGCCTAACCACCACAGGCTTTTGTAGTGAATAACCTATAACACACTCCTTCACTTCCTTAGGCTTTCCTCCACAAGTTGATTCCTGAGAAAACAAGTCATTTATGACGTCTATGGATCTAAACTCCACCGGATCGCTCGTTAGCTCGCCAAGTGTCCCTTTATCTATATTACAAGTCCACTCAGACTCCACTTTCTCAGACCTCCCACCCACCAGACTTAAATTTTGTTTGTGCAACAATAATTCTTCTCTATACACCTCATCAGGTTTATACAGTCCACTTAGGCTCCACCAATGCTCCTCCGCTAGATCCACCAACGGTTCACCTGCTCCAATTGACATATAAGCTAAGATTTGCCAGATCAACCCTAGATCTAACCACTCACACCTACCCTAGCCCCTGCTCTCCTTCTGCCACTTCACCACTTTTCCTTTAATGTGGCTCCCCTCCCAAATCCACCAAAACTCCAATACACGACTATGATCACATCACCAAAAGCTTGAAATAGGCCTCCAACTGCCAACTTCTGTGAGGGGTCGAGGAAACCCTAACCCTAATCCATAGCCTTAGACCAAGTTGTGCCTCCTCGTTCCTTCCAAAACAAATCATCACATGACTCTCATCTTTCAAATGAACCTTATCCTTGAAGAACCCAAATCAGAGAATCTATCTATGATCTCTCTAAAGGGAAAATAAAATTGATGTCAAGAGAAATTATATAATGTGCTCATTTACTTGAGGTGGTTTTCCTTAAATAATAGTGATGAGTCAACAATAACATCCCACTAGTGTTAAGCTAACTATTCAAAATCATGACTTTTTTTCCACAGAAAATTTCACATTATATTCATAAAAATATAATATGTTCTCAAAGACAGTCGTTACATCATGAAAAAAACGATCTTTTTATGGACTGGACCAAAAAAAAGTATCATTCTTACTACACAGGAAAAGATCCAAAACCTTACAATATAACATCTTCATCAAAGATACCATGGGACTATTATCAAAATAAACAAAATGTCTCTTCCCTACCAAAGAGGGTATTGATGCAACTGACACCTCCAAAATAAAAACATTGAATACAGAAGTTGAAACCCCTGATGTTCAAAACATATTTAAAAAAAGTGTGGGGCCTTCATGGCCACCTTCCTAGTGATTGTAGGAAATTCTCCCTGGACAATTTTTTAGAGCCATTTTTTATAGTTTGTCGGCTTCTTAATTATCTTCCTTGTATATATGTGCACAAGAGATAGATCTGAATAGAGTGAGAAGTTAAGTTATTCTATCCTTCCATCCATCTAAAGTTGCCACATGTAGAGTTCCTTTCCGATTGAGCGAGTCAATGATTATCTTAGAATCCCAAGAACATGTATGTCAAAAACTGAAAGCCTAGATGCCAGAGTTAGAGTAGCCCAAGCTCCCATGAGTTTTTCCTTGGAATTTGTTCCACTGCCACAATTTAGAGTCCATTTGTACTCCATATGATCATTGATCTTTAAGACTCCACCTACCCCACTTAATTCGCCATTTTGTTGAGCAGCCCCATCGAACTAAGAAATAACTTTATCTTCATGCAAATTGTAGATGTAAGTCTAGGGGCTGAAACTTTTATATTTTTCCAATGAGTGCCCAGTGCCCTTAGAGATAGGTACACTATCCTCATAATAGAAGGTGTCCCAGACTCAAAGATAGGCTTGTTTCTATCAAGCCAAAGGTACCAAAAAATATATGCAGGGAGAGTTTGGAAATTATAGTTCTGTTTTGCCCAGTTTTCAAAACATTCATTCACCGAATTGCCATTCCAACCAACAGTGAGTTTTAGTTCAAATTTCACTTTTTCCCAAACTGACAACGTAAATGGACAATTTACAAAAATGTGTTTTTCTGATTCCCTCATGCCTTTACACATATAGCATAATGTTGGCCCCTTCTAACCACTTTTTTG
>JZKD02S1814711.1:0-38711 GCA_000966675.3 Picea glauca
ATGGCTCTCATTCATACGAAAGTTTGATGGCTTTAACCCTCATGTGGCTCGGCAATTTGCATTAACCTTCGATGGCTGTCGAGCCAAGGTTGGGGATGTGCAGTTAGAAATTGATGAACAATTTCTCAGTTTGGCTACTGGTTTGCCTGCTGTCGGAAATAAGTGGTCAAAAAATTGTAAAGTGGAAGATGTCCCGTGGACATTACTCTTCCAGTCACGAAGGGTGAGTTCCTGTGACAAGGGTTTGCCCACAAATATGCTCAAGCAACGCTGGCACGACTTGCTCATGGTAACCAAGCAGTTTATTACTTGTGAGGACCGATATGGTTTCATTTTCTTGTATCAACTTCGGCTACTGATGGTTTTCATGGGGTATGAGCTTAACATGCCTTACTACTTGCATAGGAGTTTGCTTAAAATGTCTAAAAGGTACAAACGTAACCAGTCCGATACCAGTCTTTTTCATTTTGGGTTTATTAAAATGCTTGTAGTTTGTAAGTTGGGGTTACACCGTGACTGTTGGGAGGATTTTCTTAAACGCAATAATTTTGGTGACTCAAGCCCACCACAGGTTGACAAACCTATGGTGAGCGAGTGCAAATCGATACCCCCTGTGCCTTACAGTGCGTTGTTGCCTAAACCCCTACCTGATTCTCCTATTGACCTACCCAATTCTGTTACCCAGGATATCGAAGATGCTAAACCCGTGGCTAAAAGGCCTAAAGCCAAACCCCCTACCAATTCTAAAGGCAAGAAAAATGCCCGGTTAATCTCTCGCATGGCAAGAAACAAACCAAAAATTCCTTTCAACCCCGACCCTATTATGGTGAGTGAAGACTCCGACTCAGAGATTGAACGTTACCTGGAAAGTGAGTATCCCTACTTAGAAGGTCTATGAAATAAACCCGCATATGATTTTGTGAAGAACCTACCGCCTTGTTTGCAAAACGATCCCAATTTCCCAAGCATCGAAATACCTTGTGAAAACCCAGGTGACTCGTCTAAACCCCCTCCTGCTCTAGCCGAACCAGCTGCTCCACCATGTGATTAGTGTGGCTCATGGTTGGAAAGGTATTACCTCGACGTGCCACTGCTGCAGTCCAGAATTCATACTCTGGAGGATCAAGTTGCAAATCTCACCAGTCAAAAGGCAAAGATGCCACCCACTGATAAGAAACAGCGAACAATAGGTTTGATTTTATTCAAAATCGTGGAGTCGGCTACAACAGTCGTCAATTCAAAGTTGGCATAGCTCAAACAGCCTCACTGGTATGACTTTCACCTATTTATATGACATACTTATAAACTATGTTTATATCGTGGATCTGCTCTGTCACATAAGCATGCACTTTTGTCTATAATTTTGTTATGATAAATCAATTTTCATTATCGTTTAATTTTGATTGGATTTGGCTTTGATTCGATGGATCGTCAGATAGATTTGATTGATCTAATTTAGCTTCAATTGGATTCTCTATTGATCATTGAAGTTGTCAATATTTTCTAAACACAGGTTGTTTCTGGTATTTCGATTTTGAACACAGTCAATGGCTCAATTTGAAATGGTTATATTCTTTGCGATATGATTGACAAATGGGTTAACTGTCTTCCATGTCTTTCGACCAATTTGAATACTATTCTATTAATACATAACCANGATCCCACTCTCCCATTAGAGAGTGACACCAAAGAGGTTGATCCATTTCCACCCGTTGACCCCATTCTTCCCTTGGAGAATGAAACTCAAGTGGTAGATCCAATTTTGTCATCAGTCGATCCCATTCCTCCCTTGAGGAATGTCAAAGTGACTAATCCAGTCTCTTCCTTGTTCAGTCCCACTCTTCCTCTAAAGAGTGCCAAAGTGGTTGATCCAGTTTCACAATCGGTCGATCCCATTCCTCCATTGAGGAATGTCGAAGTGATTGATCCAATCCCTTCCTCAGTCAATCCCACTCTTCCTCTGAAGAGTGCCAAAGTGGTTGATCCAGTTTTTCCATCGGTCAATCCCATTCCTCCATTGAGGAATGTCGAAGTGACTGATCCATTCCCTTCCTTGGTCAGTCCCACTCTTCCTCTGAACAGTGATAAAGTGGTCTATCCAAGTCCACCATTGGTTGATCCAATCCAATCATTGGTTGATCCTACTCCCCTTCTAGAGAGTAAACCCGATACTGCCCATGTTTTTCTCATTAATATAGACTCTACCATATCGGGGGGCATTCCTCCTTCTCCTGCGAAACCCCCTCCAAGTATTGAGGCCATCCTTTTTTACTGGGGTGTGCTAACTAGACCTCGTCTTCCCTCCCACATTCCTTTCCAGATTATAGTACAGGTTCATGGTTAGGATGTTCCTCAAACGATGATAGATGAAGGTGCATCCACTAATATTTTGTCTTATGTTGCTTTTTACGCTTTGGGTTGTCCGCAGCTTGCACCGGTTACATAGAATCTGTTAGCTTTTAACAGAAGAACTAGTCAACCTTTAGGGATCCTTCCTCAATTTCCTTTAACTTTGGGAAGGAAAACTGTCTTTATCGTTGTCATGGTAGTCTGAGACCCCTTGGATTTCTCTTTACTCCTTGGGTGGGATTATGTATATGCCATGAAAGCTATTGTATCCACTCTTTTCCGTGTGATATATTTTCCTCACAATGGAAGAATTGTGACTATTGATCAACTTTCATTCATCGGACTTGACTGGGTTACCTCCCTAAGTGGTTCTTATATGCAGACAGTATCACCCTCACTGCATGTCAATTATGTGGTGTTGTCTCCCATGATCTCAACTTCTGATGCTTTGGATCCGGTAGTTGACATGGTGATCTCTTCGGTAGGGTTATTGGAGCCTGATCTGCTTACCCCTATCACGACCCTCGACATGTGTTCCTTCCAAAATGATTCTCTTCCATCCAACGAAGATCTCCTGGAGGGCATGACCACGTTTTATCCATTGACATGGTACCCTTTCAGAGAATTATCCTCTTGGAAGCCCTGATCCGGACGAAACTAGGAGCATAGTTTCTCTTCTTTTTGGCAATCTCGTTAAAAAATGAAATAGAGGCATTGAGCATAATTGTTTTCCTATGTCAAGCTCATTAACAAATGAAACAGTCATCTCTCTTGAACCTTCTTTTCATCCACCCTTCTCCTTTTTCTCATCTACTAGAGAAATTGGTGATGACATAAAAATAGGTGAATGAATTGAAGCTTGGAGGGCATGTCTCCAGCCTTTGATGATCATTCTGGAGTTAATCCACTAGCTTTCATGCTGGGGGCATACCAAGCTTAGTCTTTTTTCTTTCTCATGCTCGTTAATACATGAGAATGCATCTAGGTAGACTTTTATCTCTTTTTCGGCCTCGCAAGACTAACATTACGAAAAAGGACAACACTGGAGTCATATTTAAGTTCTTTTCAGACTCTCTAAACATGAAAATATTATCAAGCGACCTTGTTCTCTTCACGCTCGTTAAAGTACTTGAAGAAAATGTTTGTTGAGCGATAGTTTATCTCTTTTTCGGTCTCGTCAGACTACTTTACAAAAAAGGAACAGAGAGAGTTCTCTTTTAAGTGTGTTTCTAGACTCTATAATCATGAAAAAGCTTTGATTTTTCTATCTTTTGGACTCGCTAAAACAAACATCGACAGGCCCGTATGGGAATGAACCCTTACTTCTTCTAGTTCGTTAAACAAAGGAAGAGGAACTTACCAAAGGTGAGTTATATTGAGCATGTGTTATCCTCCTCGAGCTCGTTAAATTAAAAAGAGGTACTCGTCTATCTGGATGGGGGAAAATTTGAAAGAAGCAAGCCAAGAAGTCTCTTGATAACATTACCAAGTAATTCTTAGAGTCACCCTTGAACACGACACTTTGTATTTTGCACACATTATAATCCGTTGAACCTATGCATTGAGCCAATCCTTCAAGTTTCTTTCACTCCTTTGGGTCGCCTGACGTAAGTCACAGCATCCACTGCATCACCAAGTTTTGGTCCATGTCATGTTTCTATTGTTGTGCCTTAGTGTTCAATGGAAGTATCTACCTTGAGAGTCGGACATCACAAATATCTTGTCTCGATACTCGTGTCAGTCCATGTTCATTTGATCTACCAATTACATCTCTATGTCTATTTCATGTCGTTGATGGGGGATACATCAAGGCCCTCTTTCGATGAGCCTATTCCTGTCGAATTCAACACATTATCCAGGAATTAGACTTAGAAACCAGTTAGTACTTTGGTACCTGCATGCCTCAATGGAAGGCCTTCTCACATTCGACAGTGGGTTTACATCATTGACCTCTGATCGGATGATTCCATGGATGTTCGACTTTAGCGCATCCATTCACATTTGTTGGAATGTACTAGGGTACCTTGGGAATCATTGACATTAATGGTGATCTCCCTCATGCTTGTTAACGGTTTACATCATTGACCGATAATCAAGTGGTTTTTGCCATGTTCGACATCAGGAAATCTATTCACATGGTTAGATTTGTACTACATCGGGATCGGTAAGAAGACCCTGGGTTGAGCCATCACTTTGATATGTACTTTGCCCAGGTTGCGAAGGAGTTTCTCTTGAACAATGACACATATATTGTCACATAGATCCACTTTGTATTGGTCGTGTCTATGTCTTGTCATCTCGTAGATCCACTGTGTATTATTCGTGGCTACGATTAGTTCAGGTCATCAGAGTATAGATCCACAGTGTATTTTTAGTGGCTACACCTTTTTATCAATACAATTATGGATCCGCAGTGTATTTTATGGTGGCCATATCTTGCAATTCTTTATCACCCAAGCATAGGTATGCCTGCCTTGGGTTTGAAAAATGTCATAATATTTGTTGGATGTTTGTGTGCAGATTTTGTCAGGTTCTCTGTGTCTATACCCTTGCGTGAAAGTCTACAAAGCATTTTAGTTATCAGTTCCTATATTCTAACTTCATACTTTGGGGGGCAATCTATTACACATCAAAAATACTCACTTTGATAGTGTTGCAAGTGTCGTCATTACAAAGGTTACAAGTGTCGCATTTTGCTTACAAGTGTCGCAAGTGTTAAAGAAAGCATACTACCATGATGCCTATGTCGTNGATCCCACTCTCCCATTAGAGAGTGACACCAAAGAGGTTGATCCATTTCCACCCGTTGACCCCATTCTTCCCTTGGAGAATGAAACTCAAGTGGTAGATCCAATTTTGTCATCAGTCGATCCCATTCCTCCCTTGAGGAATGTCAAAGTGACTAATCCAGTCTCTTCCTTGTTCAGTCCCACTCTTCCTCTAAAGAGTGCCAAAGTGGTTGATCCAGTTTCACAATCGGTCGATCCCATTCCTCCATTGAGGAATGTCGAAGTGATTGATCCAATCCCTTCCTCAGTCAATCCCACTCTTCCTCTGAAGAGTGCCAAAGTGGTTGATCCAGTTTTTCCATCGGTCAATCCCATTCCTCCATTGAGGAATGTCGAAGTGACTGATCCATTCCCTTCCTTGGTCAGTCCCACTCTTCCTCTGAACAGTGATAAAGTGGTCTATCCAAGTCCACCATTGGTTGATCCAATCCAATCATTGGTTGATCCTACTCCCCTTCTAGAGAGTAAACCCGATACTGCCCATGTTTTTCTCATTAATATAGACTCTACCATATCGGGGGGCATTCCTCCTTCTCCTGCGAAACCCCCTCCAAGTATTGAGGCCATCCTTTTTTACTGGGGTGTGCTAACTAGACCTCGTCTTCCCTCCCACATTCCTTTCCAGATTATAGTACAGGTTCATGGTTAGGATGTTCCTCAAACGATGATAGATGAAGGTGCATCCACTAATATTTTGTCTTATGTTGCTTTTTACGCTTTGGGTTGTCCGCAGCTTGCACCGGTTACATAGAATCTGTTAGCTTTTAACAGAAGAACTAGTCAACCTTTAGGGATCCTTCCTCAATTTCCTTTAACTTTGGGAAGGAAAACTGTCTTTATCGTTGTCATGGTAGTCTGAGACCCCTTGGATTTCTCTTTACTCCTTGGGTGGGATTATGTATATGCCATGAAAGCTATTGTATCCACTCTTTTCCGTGTGATATATTTTCCTCACAATGGAAGAATTGTGACTATTGATCAACTTTCATTCATCGGACTTGACTGGGTTACCTCCCTAAGTGGTTCTTATATGCAGACAGTATCACCCTCACTGCATGTCAATTATGTGGTGTTGTCTCCCATGATCTCAACTTCTGATGCTTTGGATCCGGTAGTTGACATGGTGATCTCTTCGGTAGGGTTATTGGAGCCTGATCTGCTTACCCCTATCACGACCCTCGACATGTGTTCCTTCCAAAATGATTCTCTTCCATCCAACGAAGATCTCCTGGAGGGCATGACCACGTTTTATCCATTGACATGGTACCCTTTCAGAGAATTATCCTCTTGGAAGCCCTGATCCGGACGAAACTAGGAGCATAGTTTCTCTTCTTTTTGGCAATCTCGTTAAAAAATGAAATAGAGGCATTGAGCATAATTGTTTTCCTATGTCAAGCTCATTAACAAATGAAACAGTCATCTCTCTTGAACCTTCTTTTCATCCACCCTTCTCCTTTTTCTCATCTACTAGAGAAATTGGTGATGACATAAAAATAGGTGAATGAATTGAAGCTTGAAGGGCATGTCTCCAGCCTTTGATGATCATTCTGGAGTTAATCCACTAGCTTTCATGCTGGGGGCATACCAAGCTTATTCTTTGTTCTTTCTCATGCTCGTTAATACATGAGAATGCATCCAGGTAGACTTTTATCTCTTTTTTGGCCTCGCAAGACTAACATTACGAAAAAGGACAACACTGGAGTCATCTTTAAGTTCTTTTCAGACTCTCTAAACATGAAAAGATTATCAAGCGACCTTGTTCTCTTCACGCTCGTTAAAGTACTTGAAGAAAATGCTTGTTGAGCGATAGTTTATCTCTTTTTCGGTCTCGTCAGACTACTTTACAAAAAAGGAACAGAGAGAGTTCTGTTTTAAGTGTGTTTCTAGACTCTATAATCATGAAAAAGCTTTGATTTTTCTATCTTTTGGACTCGCTAAAACAAACATCGACAGGCCCATATGGGAATGAACCCTTACTTCTTCTAGTTCGTTAAACAAAGGAAGAGGAACTTACCAAAGGTGAGTTATATTGAGTATGTTTTATCCTCCTCGAGCTCGTTAAATTAAAAAGAGGTAATCATCTATCTGGATGGGGGAAAATTTGAAAGAAGCAAGCCAAGAAGTCTCTTGATAACATTACCAAGTAATTCTTAGAGTCACCCTTGAACATGACACTTTGTATTTTTCACACATTATAATCCGTTGAACCTATGCATTGAGCCAATCCTTCAAGTTTCTTTCACTCCTTTGGGTCGCCTGACGTAAGTCACAGCATCCACTGCATCATCAAGTTTTGGTCCATGTCATGTTTCTGTTGTTGTGCCTTAGTGTTCAATGGAAGTATCTACCTTGAGAGTCGGACATCACAAATATCTTGTCTCAATACTCGTGTCAGTCCATGTTCATTTGATCTACCAATTACATCTCTATGTCTATTTCATGTCGTTGATGGGGGATACATCAAGGCCCTCTTTCGACAAGCCTATTCCTGTCGAATTCAACACATTATCCAGGAATTAGACTTAGAAACCAGTTAGTACTTTGGTACCTGCATGCCTCAATGGAAGGCCTTCTCACATTCGACAGTGGGTTTACATCATTGACCTCTGATCGGATGATTCCATGGATGTTCGACTTTAGCGCATCCATTCACATTTGTTGGAATGTACTAGGGTACCTTGGGAATCATTGACATTAATGGTGATCTCCCTCATGCTTGTTAACGGTTTACATCATTGACCGATAATCAAGTGGTTTTTGCCATGTTCGACATCAGGAAATCTATTCACATGGTTAGATTTGTACTACATCGGGATCGGTAAGAAGACCCTGGGTTGAGCCATCACTTTGATATGTACTTTGCCCAGGTTGCGAAGGAGTTTCTCTTGAACAATGACACATATATTGTCACATAGATCCACTTTGTATTGGTCGTGTCTATGTCTTGTCATCTCGTAGATCCACTGTGTATTATTCGTGGCTACGATTAGTTCAGGTCATCAGAGTATAGATCCACAGTGTATTTTTAGTGGCTACACCTTTTTATCAATACAATTATGGATCCGCAGTGTATTTTATGGTGGCCATATCTTGCAATTCTTTATCACCCAAGCATAGGTATGCCTGCCTTGGGTTTGAAAAATGTCATAATATTTGTTGGATGTTTGTGTGCAGATTTTGTCAGGTTCTCTGTGTCTATACCCTTGCGTGAAAGTCTACAAAGCATTTTAGTTATCAGTTCCTATATTCTAACTTCATACTTTGGGGGGCAATCTATTACACATCAAAAATACTCACTTTGATAGTGTTGCAAGTGTCGTCATTACAAAGGTTACAAGTGTCGCATTTTGCTTACAAGTGTCGCAAGTGTTAAAGAAAGCATACTACCATGATGCCTATGTCGTTCCTATAACGACATGAGAAGGACACTTGAAACACCTCAAACATTTTATTTGGAAGAGGATAAATGAGTCAGCAGGCTCATGAACCTTTTGCCATCTGAAAACACTCAAAAAACTAAGGAGAGTTCTCCCCTATACCTCTTCTGGGAGTGTTGGCGCCCCCCCTTACATTGTCTGGGAGCGTTATAAAGCTTCTTTGGCCCTTCTGGGGGAGCGTTGGTGTCTTTAGGAGTGTTGGCGCCCCCCTTAAGCCTACTGGGGAGTGCTACAATGCTCTGATGTCCGTTTTGAGGGAGCGCTACCTATTCTGGGTAGTAGTTAAGTTGTTGAGATGAATAGGGGAAGGATCCTTTCATTCTTGGAAGGAAGTTGGATTTGAATCCCTAATCAAGCCATGATCTTAGGTAAGATATCTAACTGGAGGAGGAAAATCCTCAACTCACACCAAGGATATCTCAAGTTGTTGAGCCTCTCCAAAGATATATAAGCAAGCTTTCTCATGGTGAAAGGGGACTGGAGAGAGAGAATCACACCAAACTTATGATCTTATAAGTGGTGTTGGAACAAAGATAATTTGGGAGAAAGAGACCTATGATCTCATAGGGAGCAATTAGTGAATCCATCATCACTCAGATCGTGGATCTTTTGAGCAAGGGGTAGACAAGGAGGACTTGACGAAACTACTGCAATCTGTCTATGACTATAAGCAAGGTTTTGTCCTCATTAATATAATTTGCTTGGCCTGTTTCTTTCTAATTCGTGTTCAATCTCACATGAATTTGTCTCTTTAGTAGATAGATCTATTTCAGACTAATCTTGATAGAGTAGGAAGTGGTCGTACTTTGCTTGTCTACAGGATCTATCGAGGAGCGAAAGATTGGAGTTAGACTCGAAGCGTGCAAGGACAAACATCGGTAAAAGGTACTTCTTTTATCCTTCCTCTTCACACACTAGTCCACCTAAATCTAAAAGGAAGTCAGTGACCATGATAAGCACTTTCTGTCTTAGAGTTAAGAGTCTAGCTCTTTGAGGAGATCTACCTGTTCGCAAGGAGATTTTCCTTCAACGTGGATCAAACAACATTCAAGGTGAATGAAACCCCTCGGGGACTGGGAAGAGGTTGAGGAGGTGGAGGTGGAGGATACTTCAGAGGAGGAAGAACCGAGGGAAGAGGACCAATTATATGCTACAACTGTGATGATCAAGGGAAAATGGCTATAGACTATCTGCATCTGAGGCAACCATGGTGTTCTCATAGCAGAACCGATGGGCATGAAACTGAAGATTTCCTAGAAATAATTGAAAAATGGGAAGATCGGGTATGTCAATGAGGAACTAACCTCATCAGTTCAAAAATCAAGAGTTTTATTAAAGGAAAAATTCCCAACCTTAATATCGTCACTCGAGGAGGAGCAAAGACTAGAGCTAATGCTGATAATTTACCTCAGATCCAGAAAGAAGCACCTAAGGAAGACATGTATGATCCTTCAAAACAAATGTTGTTCTTTAAAAATGACATAGAAGTATTCCAGAATATCCCTAGCCTTGAGATGCAAGAGAAACCCCCTCAGCCTATTGGTTACCCTTACATTGTGCAAGTCCCTGCTTCACTCCCTGCACCCAAAAACCTTGTAGTCACGATGAGACAACCTGAGCAACCACAAAATGTAGTCGACCTTTGGTTTTAGTTATTTTCTGAGATTCTTGGGAATGACCAGTTAACAGAAAAGTTGTGCAATGCGTTATACCTAGTTTTAGGGAATGAATAACCCACAGAAGCAATAATAAGGACTAATATTCCTGAGAAGAGTACTCATAGAGTGAAAAGAAGGAAAGTATGAACTGGAAAAGATTTCAGACTAGTAGCCCAACTAGACGAGTTTGAGATTAAGGATGTTATGTTAGATCTAGGATTTGATGTTAACATACTACCTAGAAAGACTTGGCAAGCCTTAGGAAAACCCCAGTTGAAATATTCCCCAATTCAACTAATAATGGTCAACCAATATTGTATTTTCCCAATAGGAAGACCAGAGAATGTGGAAATAGATATTGCAGGAGTAAAGACTGTAGCTGATTTTGAGGTGATCAAAATCATGGGGGATAAGGACCCTTATCCTTCCCTACTTGGTATTGATTGGGTCTATGATAACTATGCAGTGATTGACCTAAATAAAGACACTATGAAATTTGACGCAGATGGAATCAAGGTATTTCAACCATTGGATCCATATGTAGGCCCCAGATATACGGATCCAACAGACAACAATATGGAGGGAGAAGACTTGGATTAGTTGTACACTGTAATAGCAGGAACAAGAGAAGATTACATAAATCATACTGCTGATGGATCAATAAGTTGGAGGAGTATACAATCAGCGGACGAAGATTCAGAACTGGCTTTTGACAGTTGGCAACAAGTCTCATATGAAATATTCTCAAGGAGATGTGCAACTGTCAAGGAAACTATATGGGTTAGAACTGAGGTCAGAGAACACCCATTATATGATGGTACCTTAGGACTTGACAGTTTTCTGCTCAACATTGAAGAAAAGGTAGTGGAGGATCAAACGATATCAATAATGGATTTATCCTTCCAGGACACCCCTTTTAGATGGTGGGCCAATCACAAAGACTTACACAAAAATTTGGACGATGTGAAGAAAGATATCAATTGTAGATTTCAAGATAAGAAGAAACTAGAATCAAAGTTGCGGATGGATTTCCAAGTTGCACAACCATTCAATGGAGAGTCTAATCCTAAAGCACATATTGAACAATGCGTGACATAGTGGAAAGTTGCAGAGATACCATCTTTCTTATGGGTTCAAGTATTTCCCCACTCACTAGGTCTAATCCCGAAAAATTGGTTCATGCATGAAGAAACCAGAAGACAGATCAATCAATGGAAAAAGTCGGCATATCACTTTTGCAAGGACTTCTTGTTTACAATTAAGTACCCTGAGGTTGAAGTAGTCCTGCAAAGAATTAAAGAATTCCTTTTTACAGACAATAGTAAACAAAAATCAGACCTAGCAGTATCTGCAAAGCATAACCGAGAAATTTAGACTAGTACTCACCTAAAATTGGACAAGAGACCTATAGAATGCTATAATATTGAGAGGGATTTAGAAATCTCAGATGAATTAGAATAATTTAGGAACTTATCCATTAAAGAGATGGAAGGGAGCAAGGAAATCTAGAACATCATACCCAATCATACTGATGGTTCTTATAATCATCCATTGAAGTTGCGCAAATTCAATATAGGGACCACAGAGCAACCTAAGATAACTATGGTGGGAGATTACTGGGATGAGCAAACTAGTCAAGAAATACAAAGTTTGTTGCGGGAATTTAAGGATTTGTTACCAAAGACATTTTCAAAGTTAAAATGGATTAAAGGAGTTATGGGAGAGATGAAAATTGAATTAAAACCATGATCAATTCGTGTGAGGCATAGACCATACTTCCTTAACCCCGGAGTAACAAAGAAGATCAAGAGGGAAATAGACAAGATGTTGGAAGCTGGACTTATTTTTGCAATGGAATAAGAATAATGGGTCAGCCCAATAGTAATCTAGAGAAAGAAAGGCACAGAGGATATTAGGGTCTATGTAGACTATAGAAGCCTTAACTCTAACTATGTGCATGACCCTTTTCCAACACCTTTTACTGATGAGGTGCTATAACAGGTTGCAGGGAAAGAATCTTACTCATTTACAAATGGATTTTCAGGGTATCACCAAGTAAGGATTGCTAAGAGGACAAAAACAAGACCACATTCATAATAGAATGGGGGTCATTTTCATACAATGTGATGTCATTCACCCTAAAGAACACCCCTGTAGTTTTCTCCAGAATTGTAATAGCATCTTTCCAAGAATTTATTCACAATTTTATAGAAGTTTATATGTATGATTGGATGGTATACAGTCTTCTCAAGGAACATGTAGCGCTACTACGTCTGATGTTTGACAGATGTAGAGAATTGCAGATATCATTGAACCTCAAAAAGTGTATATTTTGTGTGCCACATGGAAATTGGTTGGGCCACATAGTATGCCAAGAGGGAGTACTGGTAGACCCAGCCAAAGTTGCAGTTATTATGAACATGTCGCCGCCTATGAGAGATAAGCAGTTGTGCTCCATGCTAGGGCACACACGGTACTACCACAGGTTCATCAGAAGATATGAAAATATCACTGCACCTCTCGAAAATCTACTAAATAAGGCCGAAGTGTTCCAATGGACCCCAGAATATGAAAAAGTGTTCGAGACCCTAAAGGAGAAGCTCATCACAACACCTATTCTGATATTTCCAAATTGGGAAAATGAATTTCATGTCCACATAGATGCTTCAGGTATTTCCTTGGGAGCTATCTTAGTGCAACCAAGGGATTGAGCCATGGATCATCCTATCTATTTTGCAAGCAGGAAGTTGTCGCAAGCTGAGCACAACTATACAGTGATAGAAAGGGAGGGTTTAGATATGATTTACTCTCTGTAGAAGTTTAGACATTATTTTTTAGGTTCTCATTTTAAGTTCTTTACTGATCATTATGCATTAAAATATCTAGTTAACAAACCTGTGTTCGAAGGGAGAATTTGTAGATGGTTTCTACTATTTTAGGAATTTTCTTTTGAAGTTATCATTAAGTTTGGAAGATGTAATGTAGGGCCTGATCACCTATCTATATTAGAGTCAGGGGAAAGTGGCAGAGCAGTTGATGATCAACTCCCAGATGCAGACTTGTTCCGAGAAGGGATGATTTTAAAGATGGAAATTTATTTTAAAATGTAGAAACCTTGGCGAATCTTACTAATCCTTCATATGCCAACTATAAATTTTTGGTGATACTTTTGTAAACATATTCAAGTTTCTAAGGATTATATATAGTTTTTATAAAATTTTGACGATTTTTAAGGTAAAATAATTTTATCCTATAGAATTTGGGTGAATCATTTTTAAAATAGCGAATCTCATTTTTGGAAAAGACATGGAAAATTATCCCATGAGTGAAATGTATCCCCTAAAATCATCCATGGTTCCGAGTTGAGGGTGCCATGGGAATCACAACACTAGAAGAAGAGGTACATAAAGAGGTAGAGATACTATAGGTTCAGAAGGAACCATAGACAACTTCAGGGCAAAGCACGATGTCATCACAGGAGAATATGGAGATATTTATCCAAAACCCTCAGCAGTGCACAGAGTTGTTGCAACTCTTCCTAGCTAGAACAGATTTTCTAACGCTCCTGCCATCATCGTTGAGGCCGAGGCTTGTGCCTGGACCATCTATAGGAGAGGAGGAGGTATAGACTCCCTCAGAGAACTCAATGGCCAGTGGAATTCCATTGCAGGTCTGAGCACCCAAGGACGCCACCCCTTCATCTGCTGACCTTGCACAGTTGCCATCAACGCACCTAGTTAGAATGATCAGAGACTCAACCGATCAATTGGAGTAGAGGCTCCAGCAGGCTGAAAGGCCTTCAAAGTTTGTAAGGGAGAAAGCGCTCCTTGCATAAGCGTGCAGAAAACATGAAGAACACAAAAATATCTAGGTGGAACACATACAGTAAAGAGTTCAGGAGAGGCTTGTTGAATCCTGACCATAAATAAAGGTCGCACCCTAACTGCCAGAAGCTAATGATGCAGGAGAGCTGGAGAATCAGATCGAATTACTCCAAGGGGAACGGTCACAATTGGCCATTCATGTAGAGCATATGGAAGTGCAATTGTGACAGACTCAACAAGAAATAGAGAAACAACCTCGGAAGGTGCAGGAGAAGATGGAGAAAATAGTGCTAGAAGGAAACAATGCCTGAGAAACACTACAAAAGTGCACAACTGAGTGCACAAAGATATTCAGAGAAGTCAACGATTGGATGGGAATCATCACTAGGTGCAACTAGACTCTAGAAGACGTGCACACTAGAACCTAGTTGTTGAATGAGGAAGTTGTGGCTACTATGGATCCTCTGGAGCAGCAACATAATTTTGATCAAATTCAACAAGAAGACAATGAGTTGAATGCCCTGTTTGAGGCGCAATCCGTAGCCAAAAAGGAGTTGTGAAACTTTTGACCTATCATTTAGATAGTATACATGAAAATGCATCAGTTCGATGCAACAATAGACTCTGAATGGAACTCTTTGGTCGTATCCAATCCGAAAGGATGTATCACAGATGCGACCCAACAGTTCATCGTCAAGGCCTCCCTCCTTGCCAGGAAATGGCAGGATAAAGTTGGGAGCTTTCAGGAAGTCAATAAGTGGGCCTTAGAGTTGGTCCTAGAGTTGGGCCCTTCATTTGAAGAGGTAGAGAAAGAGAAAGAGAAATCATAAGAGGAGAAGGAGGACAAGGGAAAGAAACAGTTTCTCCTAGAACCTACGAAAGAGATGATTATTGATTCAAGGGAGAGTCAAGGCTTGTGTTCAAAGCCTTTTGGGCCATTTGTTTTTGAATGAGAAGCTGCACAAGAAGGATTATAGTCTCATTTTTTGCTTAGCACAAGTTGTGAAAGCTACATAAGAAGCTGGACAGTGGAGTGAGGAAAAGTAATAGAAATCGGTTGCAAAAAAGGACAACACAACGCCAACAAGGCAAAAGTAGTTGCAATAGAGCAATAAATATCGTGAGCCCAAAGCTAGAAGACCCTACTCAGCTTATATATATGAGACGAATATGATTGTAAAAGGGTTCGGGTTGTTCTTGTTGTTTTTTTTGTTGAGGATAGGTTAGGTTTTAGTTCTATAAATGTAATATGTATACAATTTTGGGTAAATAGAGCTCTACGACATGAGTCCAAAGCCATAATTCTGTAACAGAGAATTATTTTGTATCTCTGAGGTTTTATCTGATAAGATCTAATGATCATCCACTGCAAAACGAAGAGGAAATGAAGGTAGAAAATTTTGTAGCAAGAATCAAGAGGCACAGATTACTCCATAGGGCCCATTATCACCCAATCACTCTGAACATGAGCTTGTGACTCCCAACATACAACATGGTAAAATTCTCAAGAAAAAAATAAGGGGACAAATGAAAACTAAACAACACAGTCCCAAAATTGTCAATGCAGAATTTGTGCCTATCAGAACAGAAAAAGGAAAGGGAACCAAGGCCCCAGAATGCCTAGTAAGCCCAATAGAAAAACCAATATCACTAATTAGTTAAGACTAAATTATAAAGAACTTTTTAATTCATGTTTGAAGGACCCCCAATTAATTATAATTTAAGATGAGGACAACTCTGGATTTTCTAACATGGAAAAGATGGCAGTCCACACATTGAAGAAAATGACTGGGATAAAGAAAAGTTGAAATTTAGTAAGGGTGAAAATTCAGGTATAAATTTGCAATTGTTAAGATAGAGTACCCTGCAGACTCATATTTACAACAAAATATAGGGGACCTTGGCCCAGATCCCGAGAAGGACTCTAATGGAATTTCCCCAAATATAGGGTTACTTCCTAAGCAATTTTCAGACGACACCAAACCAAAGATTAAAGATAATATATCAGAAATTCAGGCGTCTATGAAAGAAACACATGGAAAAGGTTTTGAGGTAACACACAAGTATGACATGAGGTCCATAAAAACCAAGTTGTCAACCGACCACAACAAATCTACCATAGATGAAGAACAAGGGCTAAAGGACAGATGTAAGAAGAAGATTTTAATTAAGCCAAAGGTTGAACATGATGAAGGTGTATATGTCAACCACCATATGTAAATATTGAAACAACAAACTCAGAATTTAAAACAATAGAACCAGGATCTAGAAAAGAATCATTATAAGTTACAAAAGAAGTACCAGAAGCTACAAAGGAAAGCATCAAAAAACATGTTTTTTCTTGAAGGAGATAATCTGAACAAGACTGTTGTTGTCAAAGAAGAAAGGGTCTAAGGCTAATGCCAGCTAATAAATATGTCACCTAGTTTAGACTCCAGCTAGAGTGCATGTGGGTATTCATGCATAGTTCTTTCCAGTCACAACTATCAAATTTTTTTGTTAAAAAATGTTTTACTCCAGTATAAATAGTATTTATAGTTTGCAATTTTAGAAGTCCAGTTGTTCTAAGTTCAAGACAATACTGTCAAGTCATTTTTTTTTTTGTATGAACCACATTTTTTGTTAAGGTTAATCTCACAGTAAGTCATGACTATATTCCGAATTGAATATGCTCGAGTCAAAGAGATGTTTTCAAGTTGTTATGCAGATTTGAATTTTTATTTTCAAGATGGTAGAAACCTTATGAAACAAGAATAAATAGATAGATTTTGTAATGAAGAAGGGTTCAATTTTTAGTGAAAGATTCAAGAATCAGAATTTGGCTTGACCTGAAACTTATGATTGTAAAGCTCCCTACCTAGTGAATATAAATCTTGATGATAGTTTGTGTTTTCTTTCTCAAGTCTTTATGAGTTCTTAATATTATCTTGGATGAAAATTTGGAATGTGTGCAATGTGCATTTCCTTTTCCTTTCAGCTACTATTTTAATTAATCTTTTCATTGTCATGCAACCTATTAATTAGCTATTTCTTTAGTAAAGAGATCATTTATATTGCAACCTGTTGGATTATTTGTATCTGGATATGTGTTTTAGGTCTTGAAATATTATTTTAAGTCTAAAATATCACATAGTAGGTAACTCATTGTATTTATTGTTGTGCTTCCTTTGTTTATCTTTTCATATCCTTACATGTTCATAAAAATGCATACCATTAGCTATGGGGAAACTACAGTCATATTTTTTATCTGGTCCAACCAGGTTTCTAGCCTTGAAAACCTACCCATTAGTTTACCAACAAACCTAACTTATAAAAAACAAACCATTCCAAAACTTGAGGTGGCCTACCTTTTCCCTTTAGCAGTCAGGTGCATACTTTAGGACCAATAGGAGGGAGAGAGAGAGTAGGGGGATATTAGGGGATAAAGAGAGAGAGAGAGAGAGAAATGAGAGAGGGAGAGAGGGGAAAGTGGGGGGAAGAGATCGAGCGAGCATGTGGGATATAGAGAGGGAGAGAGGGAGAGGAAGGAGGGAGAGAGAGATGGGGGGAGAAGGTGAGAGAGATAGATGTTGGATTGATCTAGTGGTATAGATTCCTCAACATTTAATTATTAATATGGGTAAGTAAACTTATGATGCACAAGCATAATATATGCAGAACTAGTCTTGAAATTTCCTATGAACTCCTATTAAAATAAAAAAAGTAAAATGTCAAACTCAAAATCAGAAATCGAGTCCTATGATTACAGTCACTCAGACTTGACCATCAAATGTAAGGGACTTGTATTGCACGAATTCACTATGGATTCTTTCTCACAAATGAACTATGTCTTGGTCAACTAAATTTTGAAATTAGAAAGGAGTATTTATGAGTAAAAGGATGTTTGAAAGTAGACTCAATATTTTTTACACTGAAATGAAATGTGCAAGCAAGAAAACCTACAGAATTTGTTTAATATTTAACTATATTCTATGAGAACCATTGGTATAGAATATTAGATGGAATAGCATTCAAATGTTTGACTAGATTTGCATCATTATCCAAAACAGTTACTCACCATACATAAATCAACATTGTCTGTGATATAAAATTATGCATCTACAGAAAATGATAGTAAATGAAAAGAAAGAACAAATATGAAAGAAATTAATGGGAAGTACTTCCAACACACCATTTCTTAAATATGAATACCAAATATGCATGTAGCCCTTCTGGATATGTTTTTGATTCAACTAAGAACTTATAAGAACTTCAACACATGAAAAATATTATAACTTCCTTATATTGATTGTAAGGCAATGATCAATAGATACAATTTGTATTCAAGTTCATAATCATTCTCTCCATAATTGATCCATGTACTGTTCTCTAAATATTATTTATACAAAAAAAAATAACCAATTCCCAAATCCTTAGAACTTATCCATCAGATCTAAGATGGGTTTTACAAATTAAGAAAATGGAAAATCGATCGCTAAAGGAAAATCTGGGCAGTTTTGTTCTAAGTATTTCCTCGTATAGCTCACATCATGCACTTTTTCAATATTTTGTCCCAAGTGTCATCCAAATGTTCCTATTCCGCACAAAACCCATGTCGCGGAATTTGTTGATTCTCCATCATAGCTCCAGAAATCACCTCTGAGTATTACTTCATGAAAATTACAGATTACACTATTTTTATTTTTTAAATAAATCATAGGAAAATAATTTAAATCTCCATTGTAGTGTTTAACAAATATTCTCCTTGATTTTCTAGATTGGTTCCCTGATAGTCTAACACGTTGATCCTCACTCCTTGCTTTCAAAATCGAATCCCCAATTCTGTGAGTGAACTGTTGATTTCTTGTAATAACAGACCGTGGATTTTCCATAATAATTGTATTCTAAATTTCCTGTAATAATTGTTTGTGGATTTCCTGTGATTTACCTATAATAGTTGTTTGTCGAATTTGACTACCATTGACTGCCAGGTGTTGGGTGGCATGGAGAGGGTAAAATAGGTATTTCATCATCTCTTGATGTTGATGAAGTATCTCTAAGTGGAATTTCTCCTTGTGACTAAGAGGAAGTTTCTCGACCACCAATTCCTGTAATTACTCATGAAATAGAGTGAATTCTTGTAATAATTGATTTATAGACATTCAATTGCAAAATTATCTTTAATTATCATTTACAAGGAAAACTTAAGAATTTATTTCCAAAATACATCATATACCTTGTTTGTGCACATTATACCATGAGAATGGATGGACATAAGCAAAAGTGAAGGTTTGTAAAGAAAAAATGAGGATGAAAGGGATTGGTGAAAATACCAAAATTGACACCCAACATCTCCTCCAAACAAAGGATATTACATGTCCTCATGCAATTAGATCTAAGACAATTGTTGTTGATTTATTTTTTAAAACTGTGTTCTTTACTCAATTGTCTTCTGGTTCAACAGTGAATATGGAAGATCATTTCTCTTTGGACTTATGATTTTTAATTATGTTAGACAATTTCTCGTTTTGTTGGATAATCTTCATGTTTTCTGATAACTTCTTCTGATATTGAGAATTCACCTATAACTACCAAATATGAGAAGATTTTATATTGTCCAAAAGGTTCTATATCTCTCTTCCATTTCATCTTTCTGTAGTTAATTTTATAATTCTCAATTATGTCCATTTTTCATGAAAATACACATAATAAAATCTTCTAGGACACCTACAAGATGATTCTTACAAATCAATCCCACTCACCCTTGTCACTTGATGTTCTTTCATTCTTAGCTTCTTCTATAATCCATACAAGATTTTGATGTGGTATTTCTTTTATAATCAAAAGAGATAAATCTTCAAAAGAGTTATATAATGACATTTGGATGAACAATGAAATTGGACTACAAGGTATAAGACTTGTCCATCATATAAGATTCATCAGCATCAATAAATTTTATCAGCTCCAAAAATAAAATAACTTTCATTGTGAAGGATTACACATGTAAAAATTTGTTGTACCAGAGTCACCCAAATTCTTGTAATAGACTTTTTGTCCAGGCATTATCTCACTGAATATAAATAAGTTTTCTTAAATGACTACGAGGAATAATCAGAATGATTATGGAAAATCATGGATGGTAAATCAAGGTATCGAGGAGTAATATTTTTGACTTTATAATATATGGTAAATGGATTTAGTACATAAGATGAATTTGAAATTATCCCTTATTTTAACAAGTAAATAAATAAAATTGTTTGCATGCCACTTGCTTGTACCATGGAGTACTACCTCTACAACCTAGTTTTATTCTGAAGATTATGTAGACTTATTTGAACTAGTGTTTCTTCGATCTGACCTTGAATTACAGGAATTTTCTTTGATTACAAGGAACATCTGTGATTTTCTCTTTGTTGGAATGAATGAAAGTCTTTCTGTGTTGAAGTAAACATGGAGCTTAAGATGTTGCTGACAAAAACAAATCTGATGTTGTTGAAGAAAGAAAAATCAAATGTTGTTGAAATGGCCTGTAATTATTTTGTTGATATGGATGAAATATTTATTGCAGGTGTTGATAGTATTATTCTATTGTGAAGAAGTGAACATTTGAAAGTTTCTACAAAAAAACAATTTTAATGTTGATAACACAATGAAAATCTTCTACGATCTTTAATCACTGCAAAAGTGTGAAAAAATTCTGTAAGATTTGAACTTTGGTTGCAGAAAATTAATCTTGAGTTGCATGAATTAATATTCATTTTCTCTACTTTGCTTCAAATTCTATAAATTGTTGCTCTCCCCCACATTGAGATCTTTGCATGTCCTCATGCAAAAGGAAGTTGATATATTCTTGAGGGATGAGTGCACTTTGTATTCTCCTTAGGTGGTTGCTATGATAGATTTGAATTGTGTTAAGGATGACTACTTGGAGGAGCTTGAGATAATATTTAACATGCTACCAGCAAAACTAAAGCTTAACAAAACTATTAATCATCGAAAAAGTGACTAATTTATTCCAACCGATCTCTAATAATTATGATAATTCTGCAGGAAATTAGTACAAAAGTGAACTCTACCAGTTATTCGCCTAGTTTTCAGGAAGAGCTCATGTTCATATGAGCCAAGAATCCTGGTTTTCACATTTTGAACATTATTTTTATCTTTATTATTTTTATTTTATTTATCTTTATTAATTGTTCTATGTTACTTGAAAAATAAAAACCTCTTTCAAGTGTAGGAATACTTCCAATGCATCCATTCACATAGCAATATCTCTAGTGTACTCATATCCAAATATGAAAAATATACCTTAATGAACACTGGGATATGAGAGGCTAGTTGTTCACATGGATTGAGTGCCCAAAATTGTTGAAGTATGGAGTGATGTTGCAGACTGGCAACTGATTGAAACCAAACTTCAATATGATCCATGTTTCCTTGATTTCCTACACCTTCCATGTCATGAAGTTATTTAGAGAATTTATCTTCATATTCCTAAGTACACAATGGATCGAGTGACAAGCATCCAAGAAACTCTTCAATTTATGGCTCTAGTATCTGCTCCTCATTTGAAGTTATCCATGACCCATTGATCTTGTCTTTTTGCTAATAAGGATTAGAAGAAACTTATTAATCCTCTTATTGTGTGTTTTTTTCATGGATCATTTTCTCTTCAACTGATTCATGAGATGCAAGATCTCCCATGGTGATAACTCTGAACTTTGGGTAAGGATTTGAGAAAATCATTTTAGTAATACATCCTCCCTTGCTCAACAAATTCATGAGCATTCTTAAGTTCTTCTAGTTGTTCTAGGGGTCATACTCATGAATGGATTAGTGTATGGGGGTATTTTTTACAAAAACAAAGACTTCTCTATATTAAATAAATAAATTAAATAATAATCAAACACACCACATCAAAAAAACTTAAAGAAAAATATGAGCATTTGTTCGAATGTCCTCATGCTAATAAGACCTTGTTGTCACTAGGATGTATGTTGAAATTAGTTAGTTTTATTTCCATGAATAATAAATCACATAAAAGGAAACACACTTACAGTGCCAACATGACAAGGGCTCGGAGATACCCACTAAAGTGGATGTGTAGGTTCTTATCTCTCATTTTACCATTTCTCCTCCTCCAAGTCATAAACGTTGGCGAGATAAACAAAATGAAAACAAGAATTTAATAGCAAAAAATGAAAATCAAGAAAAACAACATAAATCTTACAATTTCAAGAGTAATTCCTTTAGTGTCTCCCCAGAAACGACGCCAAAAAGTTGGGATGATCTGTTAGTCTAGATTCCTCAGCATTTAATTATCAATCTGGGTAAGTAAACTTATGGGACACAACCCCAATCTGTGAAGAACTAGTCTTGAAATTTCTTATGAGCCATAAAATTCCAAACTCAAAATCAAAAATCAAGTCCTATGATTACAGTCACTTAGACTTGACCATCAAATGGTAGGGACTCATATTTCAAGAATTCACTCTGGGTGCTTTCTCACAAACACACTATGTCTTGGTCAACTAAATTTTGAAATCAGAAAGGAGTATTTTTTAGTAAAAGGCTGGTTGAAAGTAGACTCAATCTTTTTGACACTGAAATGAAATGTGCAAGAAATAAAACCTACATACTTTGTTTAATGTTTAAGTATATTATGTGAGAACCATTGATATAGCATAGTAGATGGAAGAGAATTCAAATGTTTGAATAACTTTGCATCATTATCCGAAACAATTACTCACCATACATAAAACAAGATTGTTTGTGATATAAAATTATGCATCTACACGAAATGACATGAAATGAAAAGAAAGAACAAATATGAAAGAAATTAATGGGAAGTACTTCCAACACACCACTGCTTAAAGATGAATAAAACACATACAAGGGGCCCTCCTAGATATGTTGTCGACTAAACTAAGAAATTATAAGAACTTCAACACATGAAAATGATTAGAACTTCCTTATATTGATTGTAAGGCAATGATCAATAGTTACAATTTGTATTCATGTTCATAATCATGCTCTCCCTAATTGATCCATGCAATGTTCTCTGAAGATTATTTATACAAAAAAACAAATAACCAATTCCCAAATACTTAGAACTGATCCATTAGATTCGAGCTGGGTTTTACAAATTAAGAAAATGGTAAATTGGTCGCTACAGGAAAATCTAGGAAGTTATGTTATGAAGATCCACTCGTATAGCTCACATCATGCACTTTTTTAGGATTGTATCACACATTCCACCTAAATGGCCCCATTTCACACAAAACCCATGTTGTGTAGTTTGTTGATTCACCCTCACCGCTCCAAAAATCACCTCTGATTATTACTTCCCAAAAATTACATATTACACTTTGTTTTTATTTCTTAAATGAATCATAGGAAAATCATTTAAATCTCCATTGTAGTGCTTAGCAAATATTCTCCTTGATTTTCTAGATTTGTTCCTTCATATTCTAACAAGTCGATACTCACTCCTTGCTTTTAGAATTGAATCCCCAATTATCTGAGTGAATTGTTGATTTCCTGTAATAACAGATTGTCGATTTCCCATAATAACTATATTATGAATTTCTTGTAATAACTGTCTACATATTTCCTGCAATTTACCTATAATAGTTGTTTATCGAATTTGACTACTATTGACTACCGGGTGTTGGGCGACATGGAGAGGGTCAAATAGGTATTTCACCATATCTTGATGTTGATGAAGTATCTCCAAGTGGAATTTCTCCTTGTGACTGAGGGGAAGTATCTCAACCACCAATTCCTGCAATTACTCATGAAACAAACTGAATTCCTGTAATAACTGATTTATAGGCATTCAATTGAAAAATTAGATTTAATTATCATTTATAAGGAAAAATTAAGAGCTTCTTTCCCAAAGACATATTATACCTTGTTTGTGCACATTATACCATGAGAATGGATGGAAATAAGAAAAAGTNTTTCTTTCTAATTCGTGTTCAATCTCACATGAATTTGTCTCTTTAGTAGATAGATCTATTTCAGACTAATCTTGATAGAGTAGGAAGTGGTCGTACTTTGCTTGTCTACAGGATCTATCGAGGAGCGAAAGATTGGAGTTAGACTCGAAGCGTGCAAGGACAAACATCGGTAAAAGGTACTTCTTTTATCCTTCCTCTTCACACACTAGTCCACCTAAATCTAAAAGGAAGTCAGTGACCATGATAAGCACTTTCTGTCTTAGAGTTAAGAGTCTAGCTCTTTGAGGAGATCTACCTGTTCGCAAGGAGATTTTCCTTCAACGTGGATCAAACAACATTCAAGGTGAATGAAACCCCTCGGGGACTGGGAAGAGGTTGAGGAGGTGGAGGTGGAGGATACTTCAGAGGAGGAAGAACCGAGGGAAGAGGACCAATTATATGCTACAACTGTGATGATCAAGGGAAAATGGCTATAGACTATCTGCATCTGAGGCAACCATGGTGTTCTCATAGCAGAACCGATGGGCATGAAACTGAAGATTTCCTAGAAATAATTGAAAAATGGGAAGATCGGGTATGTCAATGAGGAACTAACCTCATCAGTTCAAAAATCAAGAGTTTTATTAAAGGAAAAATTCCCAACCTTAATATCGTCACTCGAGGAGGAGCAAAGACTAGAGCTAATGCTGATAATTTACCTCAGATCCAGAAAGAAGCACCTAAGGAAGACATGTATGATCCTTCAAAACAAATGTTGTTCTTTAAAAATGACATAGAAGTATTCCAGAATATCCCTAGCCTTGAGATGCAAGAGAAACCCCCTCAGCCTATTGGTTACCCTTACATTGTGCAAGTCCCTGCTTCACTCCCTGCACCCAAAAACCTTGTAGTCACGATGAGACAACCTGAGCAACCACAAAATGTAGTCGACCTTTGGTTTTAGTTATTTTCTGAGATTCTTGGGAATGACCAGTTAACAGAAAAGTTGTGCAATGCGTTATACCTAGTTTTAGGGAATGAATAACCCACAGAAGCAATAATAAGGACTAATATTCCTGAGAAGAGTACTCATAGAGTGAAAAGAAGGAAAGTATGAACTGGAAAAGATTTCAGACTAGTAGCCCAACTAGACGAGTTTGAGATTAAGGATGTTATGTTAGATCTAGGATTTGATGTTAACATACTACCTAGAAAGACTTGGCAAGCCTTAGGAAAACCCCAGTTGAAATATTCCCCAATTCAACTAATAATGGTCAACCAATATTGTATTTTCCCAATAGGAAGACCAGAGAATGTGGAAATAGATATTGCAGGAGTAAAGACTGTAGCTGATTTTGAGGTGATCAAAATCATGGGGGATAAGGACCCTTATCCTTCCCTACTTGGTATTGATTGGGTCTATGATAACTATGCAGTGATTGACCTAAATAAAGACACTATGAAATTTGACGTAGATGGAATCAAGGTATTTCAACCATTGGATCCATATGTAGGCCCCAAATATACGGATCCAACATACAACAATATGGAGGGAGAAGACTTGGATTAGTTGTACACTGTAATAGCAGGAACAAGAGAAGATTACATAAATCATACTGATGATGGATCAGTAAGTTGGAGGAGTATACAATCAGCGGACGAAGATTCAGAACTGGCTTTTGACAGTTGGCAACAAGTCTCATATGAAAGATTCTCAAGGAGATGTGCAACTGTCAAGGAA
Source organism: Picea glauca (assembly GCA_000966675.3). NCBI lineage: Eukaryota > Viridiplantae > Streptophyta > Pinopsida > Pinales > Pinaceae > Picea > Picea glauca. The sequence goes on from JZKD02S1814711.1 coordinate 25,719, forward strand.
ACTATATGGGTTAGAACTGAGGTCAGAGAACACCCATTATATGATGGTACCTCAGGACTTGACAGTTTTCTGCTCAACATTGAAGAAAAGGTAGTGGAGGATCAAACGATATCAATAATGGATTTATCCTTCCAGGACACCCCTTCTAGATGGTGGGCCAATCACAAAGACTTACACAAAAATTTGGACGATGTGAAGAAAGATATCAATTGTAGATTTCAAGATAAGAAGAAACTAGAATCAAAGTTGCGGATGGATTTCCAAGTTGCACAACCATTCAATGGAGAGTCTAATCCTAAAGCACATATTGAACAATGCGTGACATAGTGGAAAGTTGCAGAGATACCATCTTTCTTATGGGTTCAAGTATTTCCCCACTCACTAGGTCTAATCCCGAAAAATTGGTTCATGCATGAAGAAACCAGAAGACAGATCAATCAATGGAAAAAGTCGGCATATCACTTTTGCAAGGACTTCTTGTTTACAATTAAGTACCCTGAGGTTGAAGTAGTCCTGCAAAGAATTAAAGAATTCCTTTTTACAGACAATAGTAAACAAAAATCAGACCTAGCAGTATCTGCAAAGCATAACCGAGAAATTTAGACTAGTACTCACCTAAAATTGGACAAGAGACCTATAGAATGCTATAATATTGAGAGGGATTTAGAAATCTCAGATGAATTAGAATAATTTAGGAACTTATCCATTAAAGAGATGGAAGGGAGCAAGGAAATCTAGAACATCATACCCAATCATACTGATGGTTCTTATAATCATCCATTGAAGTTGCGCAAATTCAATATAGGGACCACAGAGCAACCTAAGATAACTATGGTGGGAGATTACTGGGATGAGCAAACTAGTCAAGAAATACAAAGTTTGTTGCGGGAATTTAAGGATTTGTTACCAAAGACATTTTCAAAGTTAAAATGGATTAAAGGAGTTATGGGAGAGATGAAAATTGAATTAAAACCATGATCAATTCGTGTGAGGCATAGACCATACTTCCTTAACCCCGGAGTAACAAAGAAGATCAAGAGGGAAATAGACAAGATGTTGGAAGCTGGACTTATTTTTGCAATGGAATAAGAATAATGGGTCAGCCCAATAGTAATCTAGAGAAAGAAAGGCACAGAGGATATTAGGGTCTATGTAGACTATAGAAGCCTTAACTCTAACTATGTGCATGACCCTTTTCCAACACCTTTTACTGATGAGGTGCTATAACAGGTTGCAGGGAAAGAATCTTACTCATTTACAAATGGATTTTCAGGGTATCACCAAGTAAGGATTGCTAAGAGGACAAAAACAAGACCACATTCATAATAGAATGGGGGTCATTTTCATACAATGTGATGTCATTCACCCTAAAGAACACCCCTGTAGTTTTCTCCAGAATTGTAATAGCATCTTTCCAAGAATTTATTCACAATTTTATAGAAGTTTATATGTATGATTGGATGGTATACAGTCTTCTCAAGGAACATGTAGCGCTACTACGTCTGATGTTTGACAGATGTAGAGAATTGCAGATATCATTGAACCTCAAAAAGTGTATATTTTGTGTGCCACATGGAAATTGGTTGGGCCACATAGTATGCCAAGAGGGAGTACTGGTAGACCCAGCCAAAGTTGCAGTTATTATGAACATGTCGCCGCCTATGAGAGATAAGCAGTTGTGCTCCATGCTAGGGCACACACGGTACTACCACAGGTTCATCAGAAGATATGAAAATATCACTGCACCTCTCGAAAATCTACTAAATAAGGCCGAAGTGTTCCAATGGACCCCAGAATATGAAAAAGTGTTCGAGACCCTAAAGGAGAAGCTCATCACAACACCTATTCTGATATTTCCAAATTGGGAAAATGAATTTCATGTCCACATAGATGCTTCAGGTATTTCCTTGGGAGCTATCTTAGTGCAACCAAGGGATTGAGCCATGGATCATCCTATCTATTTTGCAAGCAGGAAGTTGTCGCAAGCTGAGCACAACTATACAGTGATAGAAAGGGAGGGTTTAGATATGATTTACTCTCTGTAGAAGTTTAGACATTATTTTTTAGGTTCTCATTTTAAGTTCTTTACTGATCATTATGCATTAAAATATCTAGTTAACAAACCTGTGTTCGAAGGGAGAATTTGTAGATGGTTTCTACTATTTTAGGAATTTTCTTTTGAAGTTATCATTAAGTTTGGAAGATGTAATGTAGGGCCTGATCACCTATCTATATTAGAGTCAGGGGAAAGTGGCAGAGCAGTTGATGATCAACTCCCAGATGCAGACTTGTTCCGAGAAGGGATGATTTTAAAGATGGAAATTTATTTTAAAATGTAGAAACCTTGGCGAATCTTACTAATCCTTCATATGCCAACTATAAATTTTTGGTGATACTTTTGTAAACATATTCAAGTTTCTAAGGATTATATATAGTTTTTATAAAATTTTGACGATTTTTAAGGTAAAATAATTTTATCCTATAGAATTTGGGTGAATCATTTTTAAAATAGCGAATCTCATTTTTGGAAAAGACATGGAAAATTATCCCATGAGTGAAATGTATCCCCTAAAATCATCCATGGTTCCGAGTTGAGGGTGCCATGGGAATCACAACACTAGAAGAAGAGGTACATAAAGAGGTAGAGATACTATAGGTTCAGAAGGAACCATAGACAACTTCAGGGCAAAGCACGATGTCATCACAGGAGAATATGGAGATATTTATCCAAAACCCTCAGCAGTGCACAGAGTTGTTGCAACTCTTCCTAGCTAGAACAGATTTTCTAACGCTCCTGCCATCATCGTTGAGGCCGAGGCTTGTGCCTGGACCATCTATAGGAGAGGAGGAGGTATAGACTCCCTCAGAGAACTCAATGGCCAGTGGAATTCCATTGCAGGTCTGAGCACCCAAGGACGCCACCCCTTCATCTGCTGACCTTGCACAGTTGCCATCAACGCACCTAGTTAGAATGATCAGAGACTCAACCGATCAATTGGAGTAGAGGCTCCAGCAGGCTGAAAGGCCTTCAAAGTTTGTAAGGGAGAAAGCGCTCCTTGCATAAGCGTGCAGAAAACATGAAGAACACAAAAATATCTAGGTGGAACACATACAGTAAAGAGTTCAGGAGAGGCTTGTTGAATCCTGACCATAAATAAAGGTCGCACCCTAACTGCCAGAAGCTAATGATGCAGGAGAGCTGGAGAATCAGATCGAATTACTCCAAGGGGAACGGTCACAATTGGCCATTCATGTAGAGCATATGGAAGTGCAATTGTGACAGACTCAACAAGAAATAGAGAAACAACCTCGGAAGGTGCAGGAGAAGATGGAGAAAATAGTGCTAGAAGGAAACAATGCCTGAGAAACACTACAAAAGTGCACAACTGAGTGCACAAAGATATTCAGAGAAGTCAACGATTGGATGGGAATCATCACTAGGTGCAACTAGACTCTAGAAGACGTGCACACTAGAACCTAGTTGTTGAATGAGGAAGTTGTGGCTACTATGGATCCTCTGGAGCAGCAACATAATTTTGATCAAATTCAACAAGAAGACAATGAGTTGAATGCCCTGTTTGAGGCGCAATCCGTAGCCAAAAAGGAGTTGTGAAACTTTTGACCTATCATTTAGATAGTATACATGAAAATGCATCAGTTCGATGCAACAATAGACTCTGAATGGAACTCTTTGGTCGTATCCAATCCGAAAGGATGTATCACAGATGCGACCCAACAGTTCATCGTCAAGGCCTCCCTCCTTGCCAGGAAATGGCAGGATAAAGTTGGGAGCTTTCAGGAAGTCAATAAGTGGGCCTTAGAGTTGGTCCTAGAGTTGGGCCCTTCATTTGAAGAGGTAGAGAAAGAGAAAGAGAAATCATAAGAGGAGAAGGAGGACAAGGGAAAGAAACAGTTTCTCCTAGAACCTACGAAAGAGATGATTATTGATTCAAGGGAGAGTCAAGGCTTGTGTTCAAAGCCTTTTGGGCCATTTGTTTTTGAATGAGAAGCTGCACAAGAAGGATTATAGTCTCATTTTTTGCTTAGCACAAGTTGTGAAAGCTACATAAGAAGCTGGACAGTGGAGTGAGGAAAAGTAATAGAAATCGGTTGCAAAAAAGGACAACACAACGCCAACAAGGCAAAAGTAGTTGCAATAGAGCAATAAATATCGTGAGCCCAAAGCTAGAAGACCCTACTCAGCTTATATATATGAGACGAATATGATTGTAAAAGGGTTCGGGTTGTTCTTGTTGTTTTTTTTGTTGAGGATAGGTTAGGTTTTAGTTCTATAAATGTAATATGTATACAATTTTGGGTAAATAGAGCTCTACGACATGAGTCCAAAGCCATAATTCTGTAACAGAGAATTATTTTGTATCTCTGAGGTTTTATCTGATAAGATCTAATGATCATCCACTGCAAAACGAAGAGGAAATGAAGGTAGAAAATTTTGTAGCAAGAATCAAGAGGCACAGATTACTCCATAGGGCCCATTATCACCCAATCACTCTGAACATGAGCTTGTGACTCCCAACATACAACATGGTAAAATTCTCAAGAAAAAAATAAGGGGACAAATGAAAACTAAACAACACAGTCCCAAAATTGTCAATGCAGAATTTGTGCCTATCAGAACAGAAAAAGGAAAGGGAACCAAGGCCCCAGAATGCCTAGTAAGCCCAATAGAAAAACCAATATCACTAATTAGTTAAGACTAAATTATAAAGAACTTTTTAATTCATGTTTGAAGGACCCCCAATTAATTATAATTTAAGATGAGGACAACTCTGGATTTTCTAACATGGAAAAGATGGCAGTCCACACATTGAAGAAAATGACTGGGATAAAGAAAAGTTGAAATTTAGTAAGGGTGAAAATTCAGGTATAAATTTGCAATTGTTAAGATAGAGTACCCTGCAGACTCATATTTACAACAAAATATAGGGGACCTTGGCCCAGATCCCGAGAAGGACTCTAATGGAATTTCCCCAAATATAGGGTTACTTCCTAAGCAATTTTCAGACGACACCAAACCAAAGATTAAAGATAATATATCAGAAATTCAGGCGTCTATGAAAGAAACACATGGAAAAGGTTTTGAGGTAACACACAAGTATGACATGAGGTCCATAAAAACCAAGTTGTCAACCGACCACAACAAATCTACCATAGATGAAGAACAAGGGCTAAAGGACAGATGTAAGAAGAAGATTTTAATTAAGCCAAAGGTTGAACATGATGAAGGTGTATATGTCAACCACCATATGTAAATATTGAAACAACAAACTCAGAATTTAAAACAATAGAACCAGGATCTAGAAAAGAATCATTATAAGTTACAAAAGAAGTACCAGAAGCTACAAAGGAAAGCATCAAAAAACATGTTTTTTCTTGAAGGAGATAATCTGAACAAGACTGTTGTTGTCAAAGAAGAAAGGGTCTAAGGCTAATGCCAGCTAATAAATATGTCACCTAGTTTAGACTCCAGCTAGAGTGCATGTGGGTATTCATGCATAGTTCTTTCCAGTCACAACTATCAAATTTTTTTGTTAAAAAATGTTTTACTCCAGTATAAATAGTATTTATAGTTTGCAATTTTAGAAGTCCAGTTGTTCTAAGTTCAAGACAATACTGTCAAGTCATTTTTTTTTTTGTATGAACCACATTTTTTGTTAAGGTTAATCTCACAGTAAGTCATGACTATATTCCGAATTGAATATGCTCGAGTCAAAGAGATGTTTTCAAGTTGTTATGCAGATTTGAATTTTTATTTTCAAGATGGTAGAAACCTTATGAAACAAGAATAAATAGATAGATTTTGTAATGAAGAAGGGTTCAATTTTTAGTGAAAGATTCAAGAATCAGAATTTGGCTTGACCTGAAACTTATGATTGTAAAGCTCCCTACCTAGTGAATATAAATCTTGATGATAGTTTGTGTTTTCTTTCTCAAGTCTTTATGAGTTCTTAATATTATCTTGGATGAAAATTTGGAATGTGTGCAATGTGCATTTCCTTTTCCTTTCAGCTACTATTTTAATTAATCTTTTCATTGTCATGCAACCTATTAATTAGCTATTTCTTTAGTAAAGAGATCATTTATATTGCAACCTGTTGGATTATTTGTATCTGGATATGTGTTTTAGGTCTTGAAATATTATTTTAAGTCTAAAATATCACATAGTAGGTAACTCATTGTATTTATTGTTGTGCTTCCTTTGTTTATCTTTTCATATCCTTACATGTTCATAAAAATGCATACCATTAGCTATGGGGAAACTACAGTCATATTTTTTATCTGGTCCAACCAGGTTTCTAGCCTTGAAAACCTACCCATTAGTTTACCAACAAACCTAACTTATAAAAAACAAACCATTCCAAAACTTGAGGTGGCCTACCTTTTCCCTTTAGCAGTCAGGTGCATACTTTAGGACCAATAGGAGGGAGAGAGAGAGTAGGGGGATATTAGGGGATAAAGAGAGAGAGAGAGAGAGAAATGAGAGAGGGAGAGAGGGGAAAGTGGGGGGAAGAGATCGAGCGAGCATGTGGGATATAGAGAGGGAGAGAGGGAGAGGAAGGAGGGAGAGAGAGATGGGGGGAGAAGGTGAGAGAGATAGATGTTGGATTGATCTAGTGGTATAGATTCCTCAACATTTAATTATTAATATGGGTAAGTAAACTTATGATGCACAAGCATAATATATGCAGAACTAGTCTTGAAATTTCCTATGAACTCCTATTAAAATAAAAAAAGTAAAATGTCAAACTCAAAATCAGAAATCGAGTCCTATGATTACAGTCACTCAGACTTGACCATCAAATGTAAGGGACTTGTATTGCACGAATTCACTATGGATTCTTTCTCACAAATGAACTATGTCTTGGTCAACTAAATTTTGAAATTAGAAAGGAGTATTTATGAGTAAAAGGATGTTTGAAAGTAGACTCAATATTTTTTACACTGAAATGAAATGTGCAAGCAAGAAAACCTACAGAATTTGTTTAATATTTAACTATATTCTATGAGAACCATTGGTATAGAATATTAGATGGAATAGCATTCAAATGTTTGACTAGATTTGCATCATTATCCAAAACAGTTACTCACCATACATAAATCAACATTGTCTGTGATATAAAATTATGCATCTACAGAAAATGATAGTAAATGAAAAGAAAGAACAAATATGAAAGAAATTAATGGGAAGTACTTCCAACACACCATTTCTTAAATATGAATACCAAATATGCATGTAGCCCTTCTGGATATGTTTTTGATTCAACTAAGAACTTATAAGAACTTCAACACATGAAAAATATTATAACTTCCTTATATTGATTGTAAGGCAATGATCAATAGATACAATTTGTATTCAAGTTCATAATCATTCTCTCCATAATTGATCCATGTACTGTTCTCTAAATATTATTTATACAAAAAAAAATAACCAATTCCCAAATCCTTAGAACTTATCCATCAGATCTAAGATGGGTTTTACAAATTAAGAAAATGGAAAATCGATCGCTAAAGGAAAATCTGGGCAGTTTTGTTCTAAGTATTTCCTCGTATAGCTCACATCATGCACTTTTTCAATATTTTGTCCCAAGTGTCATCCAAATGTTCCTATTCCGCACAAAACCCATGTCGCGGAATTTGTTGATTCTCCATCATAGCTCCAGAAATCACCTCTGAGTATTACTTCATGAAAATTACAGATTACACTATTTTTATTTTTTAAATAAATCATAGGAAAATAATTTAAATCTCCATTGTAGTGTTTAACAAATATTCTCCTTGATTTTCTAGATTGGTTCCCTGATAGTCTAACACGTTGATCCTCACTCCTTGCTTTCAAAATCGAATCCCCAATTCTGTGAGTGAACTGTTGATTTCTTGTAATAACAGACCGTGGATTTTCCATAATAATTGTATTCTAAATTTCCTGTAATAATTGTTTGTGGATTTCCTGTGATTTACCTATAATAGTTGTTTGTCGAATTTGACTACCATTGACTGCCAGGTGTTGGGTGGCATGGAGAGGGTAAAATAGGTATTTCATCATCTCTTGATGTTGATGAAGTATCTCTAAGTGGAATTTCTCCTTGTGACTAAGAGGAAGTTTCTCGACCACCAATTCCTGTAATTACTCATGAAATAGAGTGAATTCTTGTAATAATTGATTTATAGACATTCAATTGCAAAATTATCTTTAATTATCATTTACAAGGAAAACTTAAGAATTTATTTCCAAAATACATCATATACCTTGTTTGTGCACATTATACCATGAGAATGGATGGACATAAGCAAAAGTGAAGGTTTGTAAAGAAAAAATGAGGATGAAAGGGATTGGTGAAAATACCAAAATTGACACCCAACATCTCCTCCAAACAAAGGATATTACATGTCCTCATGCAATTAGATCTAAGACAATTGTTGTTGATTTATTTTTTAAAACTGTGTTCTTTACTCAATTGTCTTCTGGTTCAACAGTGAATATGGAAGATCATTTCTCTTTGGACTTATGATTTTTAATTATGTTAGACAATTTCTCGTTTTGTTGGATAATCTTCATGTTTTCTGATAACTTCTTCTGATATTGAGAATTCACCTATAACTACCAAATATGAGAAGATTTTATATTGTCCAAAAGGTTCTATATCTCTCTTCCATTTCATCTTTCTGTAGTTAATTTTATAATTCTCAATTATGTCCATTTTTCATGAAAATACACATAATAAAATCTTCTAGGACACCTACAAGATGATTCTTACAAATCAATCCCACTCACCCTTGTCACTTGATGTTCTTTCATTCTTAGCTTCTTCTATAATCCATACAAGATTTTGATGTGGTATTTCTTTTATAATCAAAAGAGATAAATCTTCAAAAGAGTTATATAATGACATTTGGATGAACAATGAAATTGGACTACAAGGTATAAGACTTGTCCATCATATAAGATTCATCAGCATCAATAAATTTTATCAGCTCCAAAAATAAAATAACTTTCATTGTGAAGGATTACACATGTAAAAATTTGTTGTACCAGAGTCACCCAAATTCTTGTAATAGACTTTTTGTCCAGGCATTATCTCACTGAATATAAATAAGTTTTCTTAAATGACTACGAGGAATAATCAGAATGATTATGGAAAATCATGGATGGTAAATCAAGGTATCGAGGAGTAATATTTTTGACTTTATAATATATGGTAAATGGATTTAGTACATAAGATGAATTTGAAATTATCCCTTATTTTAACAAGTAAATAAATAAAATTGTTTGCATGCCACTTGCTTGTACCATGGAGTACTACCTCTACAACCTAGTTTTATTCTGAAGATTATGTAGACTTATTTGAACTAGTGTTTCTTCGATCTGACCTTGAATTACAGGAATTTTCTTTGATTACAAGGAACATCTGTGATTTTCTCTTTGTTGGAATGAATGAAAGTCTTTCTGTGTTGAAGTAAACATGGAGCTTAAGATGTTGCTGACAAAAACAAATCTGATGTTGTTGAAGAAAGAAAAATCAAATGTTGTTGAAATGGCCTGTAATTATTTTGTTGATATGGATGAAATATTTATTGCAGGTGTTGATAGTATTATTCTATTGTGAAGAAGTGAACATTTGAAAGTTTCTACAAAAAAACAATTTTAATGTTGATAACACAATGAAAATCTTCTACGATCTTTAATCACTGCAAAAGTGTGAAAAAATTCTGTAAGATTTGAACTTTGGTTGCAGAAAATTAATCTTGAGTTGCATGAATTAATATTCATTTTCTCTACTTTGCTTCAAATTCTATAAATTGTTGCTCTCCCCCACATTGAGATCTTTGCATGTCCTCATGCAAAAGGAAGTTGATATATTCTTGAGGGATGAGTGCACTTTGTATTCTCCTTAGGTGGTTGCTATGATAGATTTGAATTGTGTTAAGGATGACTACTTGGAGGAGCTTGAGATAATATTTAACATGCTACCAGCAAAACTAAAGCTTAACAAAACTATTAATCATCGAAAAAGTGACTAATTTATTCCAACCGATCTCTAATAATTATGATAATTCTGCAGGAAATTAGTACAAAAGTGAACTCTACCAGTTATTCGCCTAGTTTTCAGGAAGAGCTCATGTTCATATGAGCCAAGAATCCTGGTTTTCACATTTTGAACATTATTTTTATCTTTATTATTTTTATTTTATTTATCTTTATTAATTGTTCTATGTTACTTGAAAAATAAAAACCTCTTTCAAGTGTAGGAATACTTCCAATGCATCCATTCACATAGCAATATCTCTAGTGTACTCATATCCAAATATGAAAAATATACCTTAATGAACACTGGGATATGAGAGGCTAGTTGTTCACATGGATTGAGTGCCCAAAATTGTTGAAGTATGGAGTGATGTTGCAGACTGGCAACTGATTGAAACCAAACTTCAATATGATCCATGTTTCCTTGATTTCCTACACCTTCCATGTCATGAAGTTATTTAGAGAATTTATCTTCATATTCCTAAGTACACAATGGATCGAGTGACAAGCATCCAAGAAACTCTTCAATTTATGGCTCTAGTATCTGCTCCTCATTTGAAGTTATCCATGACCCATTGATCTTGTCTTTTTGCTAATAAGGATTAGAAGAAACTTATTAATCCTCTTATTGTGTGTTTTTTTCATGGATCATTTTCTCTTCAACTGATTCATGAGATGCAAGATCTCCCATGGTGATAACTCTGAACTTTGGGTAAGGATTTGAGAAAATCATTTTAGTAATACATCCTCCCTTGCTCAACAAATTCATGAGCATTCTTAAGTTCTTCTAGTTGTTCTAGGGGTCATACTCATGAATGGATTAGTGTATGGGGGTATTTTTTACAAAAACAAAGACTTCTCTATATTAAATAAATAAATTAAATAATAATCAAACACACCACATCAAAAAAACTTAAAGAAAAATATGAGCATTTGTTCGAATGTCCTCATGCTAATAAGACCTTGTTGTCACTAGGATGTATGTTGAAATTAGTTAGTTTTATTTCCATGAATAATAAATCACATAAAAGGAAACACACTTACAGTGCCAACATGACAAGGGCTCGGAGATACCCACTAAAGTGGATGTGTAGGTTCTTATCTCTCATTTTACCATTTCTCCTCCTCCAAGTCATAAACGTTGGCGAGATAAACAAAATGAAAACAAGAATTTAATAGCAAAAAATGAAAATCAAGAAAAACAACATAAATCTTACAATTTCAAGAGTAATTCCTTTAGTGTCTCCCCAGAAACGACGCCAAAAAGTTGGGATGATCTGTTAGTCTAGATTCCTCAGCATTTAATTATCAATCTGGGTAAGTAAACTTATGGGACACAACCCCAATCTGTGAAGAACTAGTCTTGAAATTTCTTATGAGCCATAAAATTCCAAACTCAAAATCAAAAATCAAGTCCTATGATTACAGTCACTTAGACTTGACCATCAAATGGTAGGGACTCATATTTCAAGAATTCACTCTGGGTGCTTTCTCACAAACACACTATGTCTTGGTCAACTAAATTTTGAAATCAGAAAGGAGTATTTTTTAGTAAAAGGCTGGTTGAAAGTAGACTCAATCTTTTTGACACTGAAATGAAATGTGCAAGAAATAAAACCTACATACTTTGTTTAATGTTTAAGTATATTATGTGAGAACCATTGATATAGCATAGTAGATGGAAGAGAATTCAAATGTTTGAATAACTTTGCATCATTATCCGAAACAATTACTCACCATACATAAAACAAGATTGTTTGTGATATAAAATTATGCATCTACACGAAATGACATGAAATGAAAAGAAAGAACAAATATGAAAGAAATTAATGGGAAGTACTTCCAACACACCACTGCTTAAAGATGAATAAAACACATACAAGGGGCCCTCCTAGATATGTTGTCGACTAAACTAAGAAATTATAAGAACTTCAACACATGAAAATGATTAGAACTTCCTTATATTGATTGTAAGGCAATGATCAATAGTTACAATTTGTATTCATGTTCATAATCATGCTCTCCCTAATTGATCCATGCAATGTTCTCTGAAGATTATTTATACAAAAAAACAAATAACCAATTCCCAAATACTTAGAACTGATCCATTAGATTCGAGCTGGGTTTTACAAATTAAGAAAATGGTAAATTGGTCGCTACAGGAAAATCTAGGAAGTTATGTTATGAAGATCCACTCGTATAGCTCACATCATGCACTTTTTTAGGATTGTATCACACATTCCACCTAAATGGCCCCATTTCACACAAAACCCATGTTGTGTAGTTTGTTGATTCACCCTCACCGCTCCAAAAATCACCTCTGATTATTACTTCCCAAAAATTACATATTACACTTTGTTTTTATTTCTTAAATGAATCATAGGAAAATCATTTAAATCTCCATTGTAGTGCTTAGCAAATATTCTCCTTGATTTTCTAGATTTGTTCCTTCATATTCTAACAAGTCGATACTCACTCCTTGCTTTTAGAATTGAATCCCCAATTATCTGAGTGAATTGTTGATTTCCTGTAATAACAGATTGTCGATTTCCCATAATAACTATATTATGAATTTCTTGTAATAACTGTCTACATATTTCCTGCAATTTACCTATAATAGTTGTTTATCGAATTTGACTACTATTGACTACCGGGTGTTGGGCGACATGGAGAGGGTCAAATAGGTATTTCACCATATCTTGATGTTGATGAAGTATCTCCAAGTGGAATTTCTCCTTGTGACTGAGGGGAAGTATCTCAACCACCAATTCCTGCAATTACTCATGAAACAAACTGAATTCCTGTAATAACTGATTTATAGGCATTCAATTGAAAAATTAGATTTAATTATCATTTATAAGGAAAAATTAAGAGCTTCTTTCCCAAAGACATATTATACCTTGTTTGTGCACATTATACCATGAGAATGGATGGAAATAAGAAAAAGT
>JZKD02S1814711.1:67710-92560 GCA_000966675.3 Picea glauca
GGCCCCGCCCTGGCCCCCGCAGTCATTATGTACTACGTACCCTCTTGCCCGTCTTTTCCCTCCCGTGCACGGATCCCTCTGCTTCCGATTTCTTATCCCCTCCTCAGGTATTATAATGTAAAAGCAATTTCTCATTCTCAGCTACTACGCTATCTTCATCCGCCCTGGTTTCGATTCTCCTCAGCTTCTGCCGCCTGGAAATTCATAGCCTGGAACGAAGCACGCTATCTTTGAATTCCATATTCAAAGAAAAACATTTTTCGGTTTCGATCTGCTGGTGGATCTTAATCTGTTTTGCACTTCTATCGTTTGCGGCGGAAAAGATAGCGTGTTTCGATTCAGGCTCATGAATCTCTAGCTGTCAATAAGATTCTCTTTTCTTTCTCTCTGGCGCGAATCGTTCCATTTAAGCAACGATCTGACCAGGTATTTACAGTACAAATCTCCTTTCTCGATTTTTTTTTTAACGGTTATGCAAAGACTTCGTGCATGAATGTTTCTTGCGCTCGTATTCTCTATTTCGGTTTTTAGTTATCAGTAGCGTCAACCAGGTTCAGGATGCACCGTTGTTATCATGTGTTAAAACCGCCATTCGCATTTGATTCTCTGTCCTCGTCTCCTTTGCCCTTTGCAGCCCTACCAACATTGGCTTTCGAGTTTCTAGAATTGCTGAACAAAGCGAAGGAAGTACATTGGGCCCATCCTTCTCTTTAATCTGATAGATAATACTGCATTTGTTCTTTTCATTGAATAAGTGCAGAAGCAAAGGGCTTTCATTTCTTTAGCGCTTCGCCTGCTAATTACAGGGTTGAATCCACAAGGGTAAAGAGTTTCGTCTGGTAATCAATCCTTCCAGTTATTTTTCGTTGTAGCCACTGGAGAACTCTCCAACGCATTTACAATCCCTAATCCTTCCAGTTATTTCGTTGTAGCCACTGGATAACTCTCCATTGCATTTATAATGAATTTGCAATCCCTGATTTGGAAACTGTATGGGAGGTTCAAGGCTTGCTTCCTGCGTCCTAGTCTTTGTACATTTACAGTGACATTATATATCGTCACCAATTATGTACCAGTAAATCCATCAATAAAAGATGCTTGTTACTGATAACACTACCAGATGCTTATTGGCAACAACACTAAAATTTATAGTTATATTTACTCTTTGTGCTTCCTACAGAGAATGTGAGTACAGGAGTTATTGGTGTAGGTCATTCACTATATAGTGCAGGTTTCTGTCATGGTTTTTTTTACATCATTCTTAATGCATCTCTCTTTGCTTTGCTAAGCATTTTGAATGTATTATAAATAAATCATATGTGAACCTTTTAGTGTTTAAAAAATCCAGGGTTCAGATTGTTGTCTCCTAACTTACCATAAATTTATGTTGATTTATCTTATTATATTCATAAGAATGGTATTTAAATTCACATGTAAATATTAAAGTGGAAATTAAGTCACATTAATATTGATGTTTTGATTTTGTTTTCTATTTTTTCAGCATCATTCTGATCTATTAAAAGCATCACAAGAATTTTAAATTTTAATTTTTTTTTTATGTAAAACGTTCAGGAATTTACAAAGATTTACATTAATTAATTAATTTAATATTTGGTTATTTATTTTATACATTTCTATGTAATTTAATATTTGGTTATTTATTTTATGCATTTCTATGTCTCTGTATTTAAGAAAGTATAAATTTACATGAATTTATTTGTATGTCTCTTTATTTAAGAAAGTATAAATTTACATGAATTTATTTATATATTTTTAGTATTTATTTATATATTTTTAGTATGGGATATTTTTACTTAAAATTAACATTGTTTTTTTTCCATGATGCATTAAATTTCTCATAAGTTCATATATTTGTTAAAATATTTTTTTAATTAATAATATAAATTATATCTTTTTACTTTAATATCATTAGTATCATTATTTTATATATTAGTATCATTATTTCATATATTAGTATCATTATTTCATATATTTGTTAAAATATTTTTTTACTTAATAATATAAATTACATTTTTTTACTTTAATATTATTAGTATTATTAGAATCCAATTATGTTATATTCATGATAAAATTAGGAAAAACAAATTTAACAGCTTACCCTTAAGTTTGAATGTTTCCTTTAACATAAATGTTCAAATTCAGATTCATGATAAGTTAATATCATTAGTATCATATGTTATATTGATGACAAAATTAGGAAAAACAAATTTAACAGCTTACCCCTAAGTTTGAATGTTTCCTTTAACACAAATGTTCAAATTCAGATTCATAATAAGTTAATATCATTAGTATCATTAGAATCCAATTATGTTATATTCATGACAAAATTAGGAAAAACAAATTTAACAGCTTACCCATTAGTATCATATGTTATATTGATGACAAAATTAGGAAAAACAAATTTAACAGCTTACCCCTAAGTTTGAATGTTTCCTTTAACACAAATGTTCAAATTCAGATTCATAATAAGTTAATATCATTAGTATCATTAGAATCCAATTATGTTATATTCATGACAAAATTAGGAAAAACAAATTTAACAGCTTACCCCTAAGTTTGAATGTTTCCTTTAAAATAAATGTTCAAATTCAGATTCATTATGTTATATTCATGACAAAATTAGAAAAAACAAATTTAACAGCTTACCCCTAAGTAATGTACAAATTCAGATTCATAATAAATTTAAGAAAAGTAAACTTAACAATTTACATCTAAAATGATGTCTAAAATGTTTACATTAACATAATATAGAAATTCAAATTCATAAATTCAGATTCATAATAAGTTTATGAAAAGTAAACTTAACAGCTTATTTCTAAAATGTTTGCATTAACATAAATGTAGAAATTCAAATTATTAACAAGTGTAAAACAAAGTAAAAAAAAAAAAAAAACTCAACAACTTGTATTTAAATTTTTTTCTTTAACAACATAAATGTACAAATTCAGATTCATAACAAATTTTTAAAAAGTAAACTCAAACAGGTTTGCTTTAGCATCAAACAGGTTTGCTTTAGCATAAATGTACAAATTTAAATTCATAATAAGGTTAAAAAATAAATCTCAACAATTTGCACCTAAATTGTTTGCTTTAGTATATATGTACAAATTCAACAGGTTTGCTTTAGCATAAATGTACAAATTTAAATTCATAACAAGGTTAAAAAAGAAATCTCAACAATTTGCACCTAAATTGTTTGCTTTAGTATATATGTACAAATTCAAACTCATAACAAGTTGAAAAAAAAAACTGGATAGCTTACACCTAAATTGTTTGCTTGAACATAAATGTACAAATTCACACTCTTAACAAGTTTGAAAAAAGTAAATTCAATAACTTACACTTCAAATGTTTACTTTAACATAAATGTACAGATTAAGGAAAATTAGACAACCTAAATTGTTTTCTTTAACATAAATGTAAACTCAATAGCTTATATTTAAAATGTTTTTTTGACATAAATGTACAAATTCTGATTCATAACAAATTAAAAAAAAAAAAACTCAACCGGTTAAGCCTAAAATGTTTGCTTTAGCATAAATGTACAAATTCAAATTCATAACAAGTTAAAAAAAGAAAACTCAACAACTTACACCTAAATTGTTTGCTTTAGCATATATATACAAATTCAGATTCATAACAAATTGAAAAAAAAAAAAAACTGGGCAACTTAAACCTAAATTGTTTGTTTGAACATAAATGTACAAATTCATATTCATAACAAGTTTGAAAAAAGTAAATTCAATAACTTACACCTGAAATGTTTACTTTAACATAAGCTTACAAATTAAGGAAAATTAGACATCCTACACCTAAATTGTTTGCTTCAACATAAATGTAAACTCAATAGCTTATATTTAAAATGTTTTCTTTAACATAAATGTACAAATTCAGATACATAACAATTTTTTAAAAAACAAACTCAACAGCTTAAGCCTAAAATGTTTGCTTTAGCATAACTGTACAAATTCAAATTCATAACAAGTTAAAAAAAGAAAACTCAACAACTTACACCTAAATTGTTTGCTTTAGCATATATGTACAAATTTAGATTCATAAAAAGTTGAAAAAAAAAACTGGGCAGTTTAGACCTAAATTGTTTGTTGAACATAAATGCAAAAATTCATATTCATAACAAGTTTGAAAAAAGTAAATTCAATAACTTACACCCGAAATGTTTACTTTAACATAAATGTAAAAATTAAGGAAAATTCGACAACCTACATCTAAATTGTTTGCTTTAACATAAATGTAAAAATTCAAATTCATAACAAGTTTTAAAAAAAAAAACTCAACAGTTTAAACCTAAATTGTTTGCTTCAACATAAATGTACAAATTCAGATTCATAACAAGTTTAAAAAGATATCTACTTTAACATAATTGTACAATAAATGACCATTTGATATATTTGAAGGTGAAAATTTGATGAAGAATATGTACCCAATTCTTTTCCCAATATTTACACTTACAACTTAATATTTATGTTAACATAATTATACAAATTAATGAGACTTGGTATATTTGAAGGTGAAAATATGATGAAGAGTATGTACTAATTATTTTATTTATGTTAACATAATTATACAAATTAATGAGACTTGGTATATTTGAAGGTGAAAATATGATGAAGAGTATGTACTAATTATTTTATTTATGTTAACATAATTATACAAATTAATGAGACTTGGTATATTTGAAGGTGAAAATATGATGAAGAGTATGTACCAATTATTTTCTCACTAAAGATCTCATCATGGTTAGTGAGAAGATGTGATGAAAAGTATGTAAGTATCAATGTTTTTTTTTATTGATAAAGATTTTATCATGATTAGTGAGAAGATGTGACGAAAAGTATGTGAGTATTAGTGTTTTTTTTTCTCATAAAGATTTTATCATAATGAGAAGTATAATTTCTTTCCCTATTATCTCCTCACCCTCACCCTCAATACTTCCATATTATCTCCCCCTACCCTCATTCTCAATATTTCCATATTATCTCCCTCCACCCCACTCTCGAGAGGTGGGTGAAGAGGGGGAGATAATATGGAAATATTATTAATTTACATGACTTTATTTATATTTTAAGTATTGGGGTATTTTTACTTACTTTTTAACATTGTTTTGTTTTCATGATATATTATATTTGTTAAATATTTCTTTTATTTAATAATATAAATTACATCACATTGCTTTTGATATCATTATAATCCAATTATGTCATATTCATGAAAAAAGGAAAAGCAAACTTAACAACTTATCCTTAAAATGTTTGTTTTAATATAAATGTACAAATTCAAATTCATAACAAGTTAAAAAAAGAAAAATCAACAACTTACACTTAAATTGTTTGTTTTAGCATATATGTACACATTCATATTCATAACAAGTTGAAAACAACACAAACTCAATAACCTGCACCTAAATTGTTTGATTGAACATATATGTACAAATTCATATTCATAACAAATTTGAAAAAAACAAACTCAATAACTTACACTTAAAATGTTTACTTGAACATAAATGTACAAATTAAAGAAAACTCAACAATGTACACATAAATTGTTTTCTTTAACATAAATGTAAAAATTCAGATAAGTTTTTGCAAACCAAACTTAATAGTTTAAACCTAAATTGTTTGCTTTAATATAAATGTACAAATTTCAGATTCATAAAAAGTTTAAAAAGATATTTACTTTAACATAATTGTACAAGTTAATGACTACTTAATATATTATAGGTGAAAATATGATGAAGAGCATGTACCCAATTCTTTCCCAATATTTACACTTACATCTTACACCTAAAATATTTAGGTTAACATAAATTGTACAAATTAATGACGACTTAGTATATTTGAAGGTGAAGATATGATGAAGAGTATGTACCAATTCTTTTCCCAATGAAGATCTCATCATGATTAGTGAGAAGATGTGATAAAAAGTATGGGAGTATCAATGCTCTTTTTTTTCCATAAAGATTTTATCATGATTTGTAAGAAGTATAATTTCCATGATTCTTATCATCAAAAGGTTTTGTAATGTATAATTATCCATAAAATCAATTATTTATTGAATTATGATTAGTGATAAATGGATAAATGTTTATAAATGGGAGAGATAATAGGGAAATATTAATAATATTTCTTTATTTTCACTATTATCTCCACCCCCACCCTCATCCTCATTAATATTTCCCTATTATATCATTCCACATGAGGGTGGGGGTGAGGGAAAAATAATAGGGAAATATTATTTACTCCCCCACATGAGGGTGGGGGTGGGGGTGAGGGGAGATAATAAGGAAATATCTGGGGGAGATAATAGGGAAATATTATTATTATTTATCTATTATCTCCCACCACCCCCTGTTTGAATAATAGGTGTGCTCATTTCACCATAGACAATATAACAATATTGTCACCCAACCATAGCCACAAAGGCCACCTCCGAGCACCTTAACCTTGACATAGAGAATAATTCTGGAAGAAAACCCTAAAACCGATAGCCAATCAAGGTAGCGTACCTCTCTCTAGAGCTAGCGTACCAGACATAAAGTCCAAACCATAACCAAAGAGAAAGTCCAATCCAAAACTGAAAATGCCAGTTGCAGTAGCTGTAGCTACAACTCCTCTCCGGACTTCCGCACCACTGATCTTATGCGGTTGTGAGAGAGAGTGTACAAATGAGCTTTAGTTCCCTCTATTTATACTACTCCAAGTCACCTAACTGGGCTGACTTCTCTTCCTAGAGGATAATAAATTAATAATAAATATTCTCTTGAGTCGTCTTGTCTCCTAGGGTTATTATCCAATGTTTTAGGGTTTCTCTTGCTTCCTAGAATATTCTAGTCTTGTCAGAGGTTACATGTGGAAGTTAATACCTCCCACAGCTACCATAATATCAACACTACTTCCTACTTAGGGAGGTATTAAAGGAAATGGTCTTGAGAAAAAAACAAACCATTTAACTGGTAGCATCATCATAGCCACACAAGATATCTCATGGTCAAATCATGAGAACCATCATCACTATCAGTTTCATCTGATAGCATCAACTGCATCATCTCTTGAAGCCATACTCCATCAGAGTAATCATACATGATGTTGAATAAGTCACTCACTCCACAGAGTGATACAACAACCATTCTTCTAATCCGAACATATGTCCTAGAAGAATAATTGTTCCAATAGATGCTGGAAGCCACGCCATGGGATACAAGGACTATTATTCTAATCTAGACATATGTCCTAGAAGAATGACTGTCCTGGACCATTTTCCACGGGGAGAATGTATGTCCATCAACATACTGACTATCCATCTAGCTGGTAATCATCTCCAACACTAGTGATAGTCTCCATGGAAATCAGAACAATGCCATCCAATATAACACAATTGTGTCTATCCATAGTAGTACACAACTACTACCCAGTGGTACACAACCACTCCTAGTAGCACACAACTACTAACTAATGACACATTGTCACTACCCGTGGATCACATCCACCACAGTAGCATACAACTACTGTCCAAAGACATACAATATCCACAACAACAATATCATCTGAAATCAACCTGCATTAAATCAGGATATAAACTGAGTCATCTAGGCCATTCTTCCACTCACATATGTGAGATCTTGAAGAGCATCTGCCCTCAAAAAGGTAAAACATCAGCGATGGGATATATGGACTATTATTCCCAAGCATAGAAGAATAATTGTCCCTAGTTTCTGAGCCTGAATAATTCACCTAACTGGGCCATTCCTCCGGCACTAATCATAGTGCAACCTGGAGAAAATGAGTCTACCCTAGGGAATGTCTGTCCCTGATTGATGAACCTGGACCATTCACCTAACTGGGCCATTCCTTCAGCACTAATAATAGTGCAACCTGGAGAGAATGAGTCTTCCCTAGGGAATGACTATCCAGACCATTTCCTATGGAAATGACTGTCCTCCACCAACCTCCAAAAATGGACCATTCTTCGAAATTGCTCACAACTGTGAACTTCGAAAGAATGACTTCCTGGCGAGGCAGACCATTCTATTTGACCACTACTTAGAGTGACTGCCAAGAAGAATGACTTTCCTGGACCATTCCCCCACACTGGCCACAAGGGGAACCGTTGTCTATGATACATCAAAAATCTATCGGACCATTTTCATTACGAAAATGAGTCCAATCTGGACCATTTTCCAAACTAGAAAATGTCTTTCCATCAGAAATCTCGAACCACTTTCCGAATTGGAAAGGAATTGCCCATCCTGGACCATTTTTCTGAACTGAAAAATGACTATCCATAAATAAATAACATATCAGTGTTCCCTCCCAACCTGGGAGTAATCACTTCCTTTTCCAATAAGGAAGTCATCTCCATGAGCCTTAGCTTATCTCTTAAGTACACAAACTTTTCATCTTGGACATAGTCTTGACCAAAATATCTGCTATCTGCTCATCTCTAGAGATATACTAGAGAAACACTTCTCTCTTATGGACTTTATCATGGAGAATATAATGCTTGATCGCAATGTACTTCAGCCTGTCATGGAACACAATTTCTCTGAAAGACTCACATATCTCTCATTAATATATCATGGTCGAATTCAACACCTGATCAGACGATCTAGAAATCAACTTACAGAGCCACATCACAAGCTAAAATATACTTTTCTTTTGTAGTGTTGATTGCAACAAACTTATGTTTCCTGCTAACCCATGACATTGTGACAAAGATCAAACTAAAACACATCCAAGTAGCATTTCTTCTTTCATCTGCACTCCCTTCCCAATCTGAATTGATAAATTCACGTAGTTGTATTTCATAATTTAAACATC
Organism: Picea glauca; assembly: GCA_000966675.3. NCBI lineage: Eukaryota > Viridiplantae > Streptophyta > Pinopsida > Pinales > Pinaceae > Picea > Picea glauca. Next base: position 76,566 of record JZKD02S1814711.1, read on the forward strand.
CCAAAAAACAAATATCTGACTGAGTATTCTTCAAATACATTAATGAGCCAAATTGTCAATACAGAGACTGGTCTACTGGATTAGAGTCTCTCAAATTCTTCAGATCTATCATAATGGTAGTTTTCCATGGATTAGCAATCCATCATCCCAGACTTCTGAGTAACCATTCTGATACACTTTCTCTATCATAGGAAGTTTTCACCATGCTTATGTTGTATATGAGATACTCTGCATCAAGTTGCTTGAATCCATGCAAGGTATTCTTCTATATTCATACATGGGTCTCTTTATGGTATACACTTCTTTCTCAATTTTCTTTATTGGGAAGAACAATATTTTACATGGATACTGCAAGAGGTATATTTGGTTTACTGGAACAAGATGTCATCATAGTCTTCTCCCTCCTTTTGGAAGAACCTCTAGTTATGAATCTCGCAGTGCTTCCAGTCATAAGTCTTTTTCACATTTTCTTACATATACTATTCTTCATCACAACTTCCATTTCTTCTACTTGATTGCTTCTAGTGGGTTCAAACCAAGCTGGTAGTCTTATGATTCTCAGTATAATAACTTGTTCAATTGGTTGTTCTGACTTTTCTTTCTTTCTTGGAATCTTCATGTTAAGAGGGTTAGGGTTTCGTTGTTGTAGAAAAACTTTGACTGCAACTGTAACTGAGAAAATTCTCCCAATCTATCTTCCAGTGGTTAGATTGTCCGAAGATAGTGTGGGCCCATAAACTGTTAGAATAATAGGTATGCTTGTTTCACCATAGACAATATAGGAATATTGTCACACAACCATAGGCAAAAAGTCCACCCCCAAGCACCTTAACCTTGACAAAGAGAATAATTCTAGAAGAAAACCTTAAAACCGATAGCCAATCAAGCTAGCATACCTCTCTCTAGAGTTAGCATAACAGGTAGAAATTCCAAACCATAACCAAATAGAAAGTCCAAGCCAAAACCAAAAATTCCAGTTGCAGCAGCTGCAGCTGCAACTTCTCTCTAGACTTGTGCACCATTGGTCTTATGCAGTTGTGTGAGAGAGTGTGTACAAATGAGCTCTAGTTCCCTCTATTTATACTACTCCAAGTCACCTAACTGGGCCGACTTCTCTTCCTAGAGGATAATAACTTAATAATAAATATTCTCTTGAGATGACTTGTCTCCTAGGGTTATTATCCAACGTTTTATGGTTTCTCTTGCTTCTCAGAATATTCTAGTATTGTCATAGGTTACACATGGAGTTTAATACCTCCCACAACTACCATAATATCAACACCCCCACCCTCATGAGGGTGGAGATAATAGATAAATATCCTATTATCTCCTTCGCACCCCCATCCCCACACCCACCCTCCCCACCCTCATGAGGGAAGGGGGAGGGTGGAGATAATAGGGAAATATTAGTAATATTTCCCTATTATCTTCCCCCACCTTCACCCTCACCCTCAAGGGGTGGGGGAGAGATAATAGGGAAATATCAATGGTGGGCGGGGGGGGGATATTAATAATGTTTCCCTATTATCTCCACAGCCCCCACCCTCATTAATATTTACCTATTATCTCCACTCCCCACCACATCCTCATTAATATTTCCTTATTATCTCCTCTCACATGAGGGTGGGGGTGAGAGGAGATAATAACGAGATATTATTTACTCCCCCACATGAGGGTGGGATTGGGGAAGATATAAGGAAATATCGGGGTGAGATAATAGAAAAATATTATTAATATTTCCTTATTATCTCCCACCACCCCCACCCTGATGAGGTTGGAGATAATAGAGAAATATCCTATTATCTCCTCCCCACCCCCACCCTCCCCACCCCCATGAGGGCAGGGGGAGGGTGGAGATAATAGGGAAATATTATAGCCCACCTTCACCCTCACCCTTAGGGGGTGGGGGCGAGATAATGGGGAAATATCAATGGTTGGAGGGGGATATTATAATATTTCCCTATTATCTCCCCTCCACCCCCACCTCCCTATTATATTCCCCCCACCCCCACCCTCAGAAATATTAATGGGGGGGTATTAATAATTGTTGCGCCTCTTTTGTCACCGAAATGAGCAAAATAGAGGTGCTTACAAGCCCAATAGGGTTATCTAGGCAAGACAACAGTGAAGATAAGAGTTAGAAACAACAAACATGTAATATAAAGAAAATACTAAACTAAGAACAATAACAAAAATTAAACTAGAGTGCATAAGGACATTAGAACAAGGAACAAGCAAGACTCATGCCACCAATGGAAAAAAATGTATTAATGGAAATAAAACACCAAAGAGAAAGGGAGACTTTGGGTCCCTTCTTCCTCCAAGGGAGGTGTTATAACCCTAATTTGCACCATACATGCTTACCTAACATTAGGCCATCTCAGATTCCTTCTTTGCCAAAACACTACTGAACAACTCTTCTAAAAACTCCATTTTTAAAAGTCCACGCTAGCTGACCCACTACAACCCGCATGGATCTACAGTGTCCATGCTAGCTGGCCCACTACAGCCCGCGTGGACCTTCAGAAGCATGAAAAAATGAAAGTTGTCGACGGAACACACAGCTTTGGGTGAGTTAACTGAACCTTCCGGCCATGCATGGCCGAGGGTTCGCCTAAATACCTAGCTTCTTATATCCTATAAAATAAGGGTTAGGGGTCCTATTTGGAGGAGGAGAATAAGAGTAAAGAAACTCTGCCCAATTGCATATTCCCATTGTCCCAACCCTTTAGCCATCCTTGTGCAAAGAGAGATACAAAGAAAATAAGTTGGAGGACATTTGAAGAGGAGCCCAGGATCAGGATTCACGGAGCAGTGGCTGGTCTCGACATTGTAAGTTGATTCATTAAAGTTAATAATAAAGAAATGTTTTTCCCATCCCACTATATGAGTTTTTCATAGTTTAATAAATATATGTTCGAATCTCTAACCCATTAGTCTGTAGGTAAAATGCATGTGTAGTTTGTTGCTTGTTTTGTATGCAGGTCAGCCTTGGGAGGAGAGCTGCCCACAAGCGTTCAAGCATGAAGAAGGATTGACATCAACCATACAGAACAAGGTATGTTGGTATAATCATGTATTCACTGAAAAGAAATGGGGATTAGGTCTGGGGACGAAGGTAGAAAGTAGGTTTCTTTTGGTCATATCTGCATGCATAATATAACCCTATTTTCTAGTCCATAGGGGGATTTCCCACCACAACAGAATTGGCGACCGTACTGGGGACGTCTCTAGGGTTCCTGCGAGTATTTTTGGGTAGTTTTAAAAGACTGGTTTTCTTGCCTATTTTTTGAAGTTTCTGCAAAGTCTGAGCTAGCAGAGAATCTGATTTTCCATACCAACTATCTCTATATTTGCTTGACTGTGTTTTTTTTTCGAGACCCACAGAGGTACACATGGCCTGCATAAGGTCTACACGCATGTACCCGTGCCCTACTCTCTTACAACCCGTGTGTAAACGCTAGCTGAAGAAGTAGCAGTAGCGTGTAGATTCTAGAAAATTTTTGAGGCAGTCCTCCTCTTCCCTATCAGAATCAGTCATTCTTAGGGGTTTTCTGGAATTCTTTCTAAGTCTTGGTTGTTTGTAGTCTTGTCTCAGATTGGTTTGTTTTACGATTGTTTTTCCGTACATTGTTTGCTTTTTTTTGTTTGTTAAAGAAAGTGTCTAAGACTTCAAGAGATCCTGGTTCTCATTATCAGTGGTCTCTTCCTATTTTAGATTGTCTGTTTGTAGTTATTTCAGAGTTTTAGAGATACACGCGGCCTGTATAAGGCCAACACGCGTGTACACACCCTCTATCTCTACACAGCTCGCATGCACACGCTTGTTGTTGGATTTTCAGTAGTGTGCTTGTGCATGATAATTTTTGTTGAGGGTAAGGCAATCATCCTTTCCCTTGAAAAGAGTCAAACCTCTCAAGTTTTTGAATCTCTGTCCTAGCAGTCAGTAGCTTAGGGTTGATCTTATCCTTATCTTGCTTTTTCATTTAAAAGTTGTCATTGAAAATATTTCTTTAGGGTTTTTAGACAAGTGTGAGAGTTATTTTTTTTAAGTTGCTAATGTGCGATTTCTTGAAGTGATTCTTTTTGATCTGCGATTAGGCCAGAATTGTTTTTATTGGCTTTTTTTACTTGTTGGTATTTTCCCTTTTTGCTTTATCATCATTTAAATAAAAAAAAAATCTCTTTCATTTTCTTGTTTGGTTGAAAAGTGTGATTTTGCATTAGTAGCCAGGGAAAAATCTTTTTTTTCTTAAGTTATTGATAGTTTACTTAGATCGTAAATAGATCGTAGTCGAGTGAAATCCTTCTTTAAGTTTGTTGATTCCAAAGATCTTAGAAAAATAAAAAATAAAAATTTTGAAAAGTTATTGAAAAATTGCGTTAAGTGAAATTTTTGTTTCCAGATTTTTATTCATTTTTACTTTCGTCTTTCAAAACATCGTTAGTTTCACTTTCATACCCCTTGACATAAGATAATCCATAAAATAAACGCTAAATCTAAAATTTATTAGACTTTTATGTTTGTAGGGTTAACCAACTAGTTCAGGATTAGGGCCTTGGATTAGGTTGGAGAGGAAACTCTTCAAGGCCATTAAAATCAAACATTCGAGTTTGAGTTAGGGAGTGTCTAAGTCCAGTATCATGAAAGTTATCCGGGACCCCCCTCTAACATAGGGGATAAACACGAGGTCACATGCGGAAAGGTAGCGGAGATAACCCCTCTAAAGCTGGACCAATCGTAGTGGAGAACACATATAGAGGGCTTGTTTTGGGATTCCGTTGATTTCATTTGCCACAGGGCTTCATGGGTCTCGAATCCATTCGAGGTCCTTAGTTGTCTTTCAGACCACTTTCTTTTTATACCCTTGATAGGTTTCAGGCTCGATACCCTGCTCATTGTGGTTTACCCGACTTTCGACTGTACCCAGCTGGTGACTGTTCGCGCGCTGGCAACCTAGTTGCCTATCTTTTTTAGGGACATACACAGGTGACTGCGGGGGTATACCGCGGTACCTAGGACAGACATCGGGCCACGCTTGAAGAGTATACCCGGAGGGTGATTCCATTTTTGAGTTTCACTTGCACCGGTAAGTTGCTCTAGTGTTGGTTATTGTAATTGTTCTTCCAATTAATTTAGGGTTTGCCTGTCTTGTCTTCTAGGGACTTTTTTAGTGCGTGTTTTTTTTGAATGGTTAGACTACCCTAGTGTGTCTTTGATCTTCTCACACAGTGGAGGATCACGAGCTCCGCTGGTTACAAAGGCTTCTTGGCCTACTGCTGGTTACACTAGAGCCACCCTCGCCACCACTAAGGCGAAAGCTAGACCAACAAGGTTCTTTTGAAGCGACTGGGTCACAAGAAATTGTGCCCGACCAACATCTAGAAGAATCGACCATTTTAGACCTTGGCGCACAAGCTTTTGGTCTAGTTGAAACCTCCACCACTGATCTTTTGGCACCCACCATTGTACAGATTCATCCTTATGAGTGCCAGATAGTGTCACACACAACAATGGAAACAAATGTTGTTACTCCTTCAGGGAATTCTTGAATTCCCATTATGGTTGTCACCACAAGAGAGTTTCCACCTCCTAATCCACCATCACCAGTCCGAGCCACCATGGTCTTGACCGCCTCTACATCGCATAGTGGTCCGATCCCATCTCTCGCTTCAGCCACGACCCCTTTCACACCAAGTGTAACAGGCCCTCCGTTCTCATATGGGATGCCTAGTTCAGGAACAAGTCCTGTACTTTCCTACTCCACTTCATAGACTTCAGGTCTGGGGGAAGGGAGCTCTAACACTCCTTTTCAAGGACACATGGGGGGCACTCCTGCTCCTTTTAACACTTTCCCTTACGGGGGAGGTCATATACCTCCTTCGTACCCTTCACTCGGTGGCTCGCATCAGCAAACCGTCGGGCAACCTGCACACCATAGTTTACTTGGAGAGGGGAGTCAAGGACCACCTTCGCATAATATGCTAGTAGGTTCAACATCATTTTCTTTGTTTGGTGCGTTTGGTAACAACGCCTTCTCATCAACTACTTTCCCCACTGGGGTCAACCTTGGTTTCGGACAACCTATTCTTATGATGGGTACTATTCCTGCACAGGGGACACACCCAGGAACTTTTTCCGCAACAGGGCCTTGGAATTCTTGGTAGGGATTAGTTCCCTCATCAGGAATGTCGATCTAGGGTAATTGTTTTCATAATAAATGGAACCCCGGACAAAGCACTATGCCTATCCCCACGAGACCGACATGGAGCAATCCTTCCCAAAGTCTTTCTAATGTAATGCATGCCCAACCATCTATGTCCTATCTTGAAAATCCGTCGATGATGTCTCCTCACACGCAAAATCCATATGCTGGCCATGGCCATGGTTTCTACCAGAATCTGGGCTAGCAGCCAAACTTTTCCTGGCAACCTAGTGCCAGTCAAACTCTAGGCCCCTTTTTCCTAGGTTATCACCAACAACCCAAACTACCTTTCCTAGAAACCTTTCATTTGCCAGACTTGAAAAGGTTGTTGAATGACCCTATCTGTCATGATCCACGTTGGCCTCCTATGCCGACGAAGTTGCCTTCAGACATCCCAAAGTTCGAAGCCAAGCCTAACAAAGATCTAGGAGATCATGTGACTACCTTCCATCTTTGGTGCTCATCTAACTTGTTGAAAGACAACTCCATACATTTGTGATTGTGTCAACGTACTCTCATTGGGAGTGCCATGAAATGGTACATTGAGATTGACCACTCAAGATACTCTTCCTTCGGTGAACTAGCGATTGCTTTCCTAAACCATTTCCAGTTGCCTATGAGATACGACGCTGGCACTGAATTACTGGCCAATTTCTCACAAACTAAAGAAGACCATATCTCTAACCACATTTGAGAATGGAGATGCAAAAAGAGTTTAATTAAGGTACCGGTCCCACCAGCATTCCTGCTCGATTGGTTTCTTAAGTATTTGGTCCCACAGTTGTCCAAAGACGTCGCGACGTCGAGAGTATTTTCCAAAGAAGACGCCATCATGAGAGCTCAACAACTTGAGCTAATCTATTCTCGGTCTGGTTTATTATATGAGATATTTCCAGATGCACCACGCTCAATACTTGATAAAACCAGACAGAGAGTTGGACCACATGCCGATGGTATTGTTGGTTCAACACAAACAAATCCCACTGAGCAACTAACGAATCAGTTGCAACAATTTTCTATACAACACACAACGGCCATCCAAACTAATGCTTTGGCTGCTCCCCCTACCAAAACGTTGGATGTACACACAGTACAATCGACTAATCCAAAGGCCACCCAACAGCCTGAAGGAAACAAAAAACAATGAAAGAAGGGTAAGGGGGATAAAAAACCTACCGATAATGCTGGCAGGGACAACACTGAGAAACGAAAGGCGAGGTCTCCATGCAACTTATGCGCGGAAGACCACCCGACCCATTTATGTCCTCGGCTTGCAGAAGCCCAAAATTTTGTGACGCAACAACATTCTGCTATGTTAACCAATCCATTTCAACATGGGAAAAATATAACCCAAGCCTCTGCAAGCACAGAAGGGGGTAGCCAAGGACCCTCTCCATCTTCAACCAACCCCACATCCATGAATGTATATATGGTGAAGGGTGATTCTTTTATATCGACTAGAGCGCATGACTATAGTAAACCAAGCACTTCTGAGAAGGGCAAAGAAGCTGAACTCCCATCTCTTCCTCTATAGATTGAGAATATGTTGGGTGAAACAATGACCCGCATCCCCAAAGGAGCATTCAAAAAAGATTCTCACAACCCAAAATCAAGGGCCGCCCAGAACTATTCCATGGTGGAGGATTTATCACAAACCCCTTGTGCGATGTCCACTTTGGAGGTCCTCCAAAGTTTCCCTTCCCAGAGGTAAGCCTTATTAACCGCTTTAGGATCTACTGAGACTTGTAATCTGGGTAAAATCATGCTGGATACAACCGACCTAAAACCTCGTCTGCCTTACCACGTAGCATTTCAGATAGTAGTGGCTTATCCCACGAAAAATTTTACTCGAAATATCTTCCGCACGGTGGTTGATGAGGGAGACTCGACATGCGTTATGTCGTTGGCATGTTGGAAGGCCGTTGGCCAACCCATTTTGTCTCCATCACCTACTCTCCTCACTGCTTTCGACAGTCATTCGTTCCGACCACATGGCATCATTCCTTCTTTCCCCATGCAGTTAGGAGGGAAGACCATGTGTGTTGAGGTAGAGGTAGTCGATGCGCCCCTCGACTATAACCTCTTGTTAGGAAGGAGTTGGACTTATACCATGAAAGTTGTGGTTGCTACAGTTTTCTGGGTCTTGTTGTTTCCACACGAGGGCCGGATTGTGACCATCGATCAATTTTCTTTCTCCAGACCTGACCCTTCATTGGGGGCATCCACGGTCCCGATGCTCGATAATCCTCAACCAGGCGTGGTCAACGTAGGGGTTGGTTTGTGCCCATCTTTGATGGGTACCTTTGATTACCCGCCCCCTCAAGGCGATATCAAGTTTATATCCAATCACCATAAGGTTGAGATTTTTCAAGTTTTGTCGTTCCGCACGACTTACTTTGATGATCCGTGGATACTTCCTTCCCCATCTGCCACGATGGATGGGACAAGGCACCCGAGCATGTCCATACCCTTGTCCGTAGCTGAAGTAGTGTACTCTTTAGTCTAGAAAACTTTAGCCAACACTGATCCAACTCCCGCACAAGATTTCGATCCACTTTTGGAGCCTATTTGGGCTTAGGGTTCTCTTACTCACATCGATTCATTAGACTTAGTCTTGCCCACTGAGGAAGCTATAATTGAGGCAATGACTAGTCCCGACAAACCCTGGGAAGATCTTCATCACAGATCATACTTCCTCCTAGAGTTAAGCAGAATCGAGGCCGAAGAATTCACCTTGACTATGACTGGAGATAGGTCTTGTCCTATTAATCCCTTAGCTACACAGGAGATCTATGCTGCGGGTAATATGGAAACCATTGCTGAAACGATACCTATCAATATCTCTAGAACCCCTGGTGTCATAGACAATGTTTTCTTCGGAGCATACTGCTCCCTCGAGGAGATGCCAGGCATCGACCCACAAAGAGTCGATCATGAGCTAACTTTGTTGTTTTTCAAGCTCGCTTTCAGATCCAAAAGAAACATCCGGTAAGACTGCATTTATGCTTTTCGATCTCATCCAGATTAACTGAGAAAAGTAACCTCTACGGGTCTTTTTTCAAGCCCTTTTCAGACCCTCTAAACATGAAAATATTGTCGAGCGATCTTGTGGCCTTTCACGCTCGTTAAACTGAAATTTGAAGTCACGTATGTCTGGTGGTAGTTTATCCCTTTTTCGGTCCGGATGGTCAACTGTACGAACAAAGGTATACTCTATGGAACTTCATTTCTTTAGAAGAGTACTCTCAGGTATCATTTTACCTCTTTTTCGGGCCCGAGGGACTAAATTTACGAAAAAGGAACCCCCACGGAGTCCACAGTTAAGCTCTTTTTAGACTCCCTAAAATTGAAAAGATTGTCGAGTGACCTTATTCTTTCACACTCGTTAAAATGGTCCAGAAGAACATTCCTGACAAAGTCCATAGTTAAGCTTTTTTCAGACTCCTTAAAAATGAAAAAATGGCCGAGTGATATTGTCTTTATCACACTCGTTAAAATGGTTTTGAATAGACATCTTGTCGGTGCTAGTTTACCCCTTTTTCGAACCGACTAGACTACCTTCAAAAAAGGTACCCCAATGGAGTCTCCTTTTATGTTTTTTCAGACTCTCTAAATATGAAAAATCACCGAGCTTACCTTCTATAGGCTCGTTAAACTTACATTGAAGGACGTTACCATTGTGTGTCTTATTAATCACATTTTCATATTCACGTCTTTGGCCTAATGCCGGCTCCATGTTGCTCTCAACTGAACCATCTGACGCATGCCTTATATGCAATCCCTATAGCATTTTACCTCTGCGTCTGGACACCTTTGGCCCCTGGAGGATTTTTCCCGAGTGTCCTCTTCTTGCATATGTCTCTTTTCCCTGAACATCCCTGTGTTCTGTGCGCTTGGAACTAGTATGTTTGTGACACTCGATTCTCCTTTGTAATGTAACATTCTTTTATTCTTTTTCCAAAATTAATGAAAAAGACAAAAAAAATCAAATATACCCCAAAAAGAGGAAGGGAAAAGTATTTTCTTTATTGGAAGCATAATGAGTCACCCTTGGATAAAGCACATCTATCTGTTTGTTCGTCAAACTATGGGATGTAATACGACCTTAGGAAGTTGTTCTCGCTACATAGAGTTGTGTCCTCCTCCATTTGGTTATTCTTCCAAACATATGGAGAGTTTGTGTTGCCTCATGCTTCGTAAACTTATGATTAATGCCATGCTGCCTAAGTCTCATCATTTGTCGTGCTGTTGTCCAAGGGAAGTTTCTACCAAGCCTAAGTCATCCCCTCTGCAATTTGTCTCTTGCCCTCATACCTGACCATCCTGAATGTCCAATCAAGTCTTTGTTCGAAATCAATGAAGCCTTCAGTCTGATCATCAAGATTCTCTAGTCCATGACCGACGAGCCATCGAAGACCTCTAAGTAGTGAATTCGTACACTCATATTACACTCCTACCCGAGTTTTGAAGATTTTGAAGTTGTTTCTTGAGCTCTGAAGCCCTCATCTCCAGCCATCAGGCCTTATCATCTTCTACGAAGATGGATACTCTACATGTATATGTTTCTTGATTTCGAGATGTAGCTCTGTTGTGTACTATTCCCAGATACACTTTATATAGTTATATGACATGGATGTACAATGTATTTGATTTGTAGCCATGCGTTTATTCTATCCCGAGCATGGGTATGCCCGCCTCGGTGATACATTTGTTATTTTGCAGACGACGCCTCCCAGTTCCTGGTTCCTGGGCTCACTTGTTCGGCACATCAGTAAAGATTGGTAATGTATTTCAACCATCAGATGCTCTTCTGACCTCAGACATTAGGGGGAATCTGTTATAACCCTAATTTACACCATACATGCTTACCTGGCATCAGGCCATATCAGATTCCTTCTTTACCAAAACACTACCGAACAACTCTTCTAAAAACTCCATTTTTAAAAGTCCACGCTAGCTAACCCACTACAGCCTGCGTGGATCTACAATGTCCATGCTAGCTTGCCCATTATAGCCCCCGTGGACCTTCAGAAGCATGAAAAAAGGAAAGTTGCCAATGGAACACATAGCTTTGGCTGAGTTAACTGAACCTTCCGGCCATGCATGGCCGAGGGTTCACCCAAATACCTAGCTTCTTCTATCCTATAAAAGAAGGGTTAAGGGTCCTATTTGGAGGAGGAGAATAAGAGTAAAGAAACTCTGCCCAATTGCATATTTCCATTGTCCCAACCCTTTATCCATCCTTGTGCAAAGAGAGATACAAAGCAAAGAAGTTGGAGGACATTTGAAGAGGCGCCCAGGATTAGGATTCGCGGAGCAGTGGCTGGTCTCGACATTGTAAGTTGATTCATTAAAGTTAATAATAAAGAAATATTTTTCCCATCCCACTATATGAGTTCTTCATAGTTCAGTAAATATATGTTCGAATCTCTAACCCATTAGTCTGTAGGTAAAATTCATGTGTAGTTTGTTACTTGTTTTGTATGTAGGTCAGCCTTGGGAGGAGAGCTACCAACAAGCGGTTAAGCGTGAAGAAGGATCGACATCAACCATACAGAACAAGGTATGTTGGTATAACCATGTATTCACTGAAAATAATTGGGGATTACGTCTGGGGACAAAGGTAGAAAGTAGGTTTCTTTTGGTCATATATGCATGCATAATATAACCCTATTTGCTAGTCCGTAGGGGGATTTCCCACCACAACAGGAGGGCTCTTGAACCCCCAAGATTAAGCTCTTCTTACAACTTGAAAAATTGAAAGAAATGGTGAAATAATCCCAAGATAATTCACCCAAAAAGTGATGTGAATAGCTCCAATGAAATACTTCTTGTATGCTCTTCACAAGGAAAGAGGATCCTCCAAGAGAGTATAGGAAGCATAACAATACAAATGAATTCCTTGAAAATGTAGTGCACCCATGGCCTCTTTTTATAGCATAGCTTTGAGGCATTATCTAACCAACCTTTAGTGTGAACATGGGACCATTTAGGGCACCCTTAGGTCTTTGACCAACGACCCAGACGGATTCAGCCAAGATTTGGATGTCAAATCGACTTGGAAGTTGAACTAGAAGTGGGTGGGAAGCTGACCAACATCATAAATGCGTCGTTCTAAGGTGTGCATGATTTTTAGCATCCACAGTCGCACCTCAGGTGCATGTGCATGTTTCTGGTGTTTTTAACTGGTACACGTGCGCGCGCTTTCGGTATATCCTTAGCGCATGTTGATTTTATAACTGTTTGTATAGTTTTGGACCTTTTGGAAATGCATTTTTTTTTATTTTGGGTCCATGGGTGAACTAATGGTTGTTTGAAGATGCTAGATTCCTGTAACCATTTGTGGACAAAATTTCAGTGATAACAGATGCCCCCTGATGGATGAGGTTAGGGGCATACATATAGCTGAAATTCATCAATGTTTCTTCTACTGAGAGTACCATTGTAAGAAAGAGTGATAATGAGAGTGTCAAGAGTGACCCGTTGGAGGGAGAGGGGAACCTGTAGAACCCAAACTCTTGTAAGGGGTAAAAAATAAACTGTGTGCAAATGAGGTGGGCATGCCCCATGCTCGTGTTATGTAACTCAAAAGGAGTGTGATATAGTAGATGAAGCTATATGTCGCTATAGATGACTGCAGCGCCCTCAGGGGCGTGTTGATAATAGAAAAGGACTATTCTGATGGTGAATAAACTCTGAAAAGAGGTGACGACACTTAGAGAAAGTGTCGATGATTCGCAGTCATTTATGGCCTAACAATGTTCGGAGGTCTTCAAAAAATATAAGAAAAATAACTGCACTAGTTGCAAAGTAAGACCCACCGCAACATGAGAAAGTGTTGAAGTCGAATGTGGTGGGGGTCAACGACATCAGAGAGAAATGATGGTTCTCTCTGTGTCATCCGAGACTCCTCATTGTAAAGGTAATGAGAGTCAAGATACTATCGCCCTGCTGGAAACTGTGCTGATGTCGACAGAGAGGGAGACGCGACTTCGAGAAGCGGAGGGCTTCATGAAATCCACTTGGACAGAATTAGGAACTGATGGGTAACATAGACGAGGTCGAGGAGTAGTGAGACTCAAGACTGCCTTTGGTTGGGGGGAGATGTAAAGTGGCAGAAACCATGAAACTGAATCTAGTGTCAGGGGGACGACTAGATGAGAGTAAATTGTGCCAGAGGCGTGACAAAATGGGTAAACATAGAGATCAAAAGGTGTATGGGCTGTAGGATAATTGGGGTTTATAGATAATTTCATTGATGTCGGGAAAATGAGAAATGCCCCAACCAAGGGCGACAAGGGTTTCTTTGCCGAAAAAAGGAAGGCTGTTAAAGGAGGCAACAAAAAGCTATGAAAATGAAAAAAAGGGGTTTGTACAATTACCAAAAGAATAAAAAATAAGAAGTTGGGATAACTATGTAGATACATAAATGAGTGCCCTAGTGGGAGATGGCTTGGCCTGATGAGGGCGCAAGTTTCTCAGAGAACAAGTGGAGGGTTAGGGTCCCATAGGCGAGTTTCTGTATTTAGGGAAATGTATGGAGGACAATCTGCAGATGGGAAAATTGTTGGTGAATGAAATGGATGGTTAATGATACTGCGGGGGTGCAGTTAAAATAGAACCATGGTGAAGTAACCTGGGAGTCCATTGGGTAGTTTTAGAAAAATGAGGAGAAGGAGTATGTGGTTGATTCTTGACACGATGTAAGACTATTGGGACTCCCATCCCTAAAGGGTGAAAACAACATGAGTGTCAAAGTGCCCAAGGGGACTATGAATGGGACAACTCATGTGGGTGGGAGTACTATCGGGTGACAGTACCGAAATGTAGTGGAGGTGACAGTACTGCAGAGCTGGATATAGGGATCCTAAAGGAAAAGATTTGGGGGTGTGACTGGAAATGCATTGTGATATTCAAAGGGAAAGACTACATGACAGTGTCGATAATATACCTGAAGGGAGACTGCTGAGATATGATGAGAAAGTACTTGCACACATGAAAAATGAATACCCGACATGAACAATATCTGAAGAGAAAGATCATAGAGAAGTTATTCAATAATTTAAGCATGCGTACCTGAGTGTAATATGAGAAAAATTTCCCTCGGGGACTAAGGATGGAAAATGGCTCGGGGACTGTCATGGTGTAGGTTACGGGGTCTTGATCCCGTGGCTGAAGACGGATCAAAAAATGGATGCCCGGAGTTCCTGGAATTGAGTTTGGAAGTTTGGCAAAATGGACTATATATAGTTGTAGGGCCCACAATGCCACTTCATTTGTACCTGTTGTGTTATTGAGTGGACGAGAAAGTTTAGAGGAGTTTTGGAGATTCTGGGAGATCGAGGCGGCTGATTCAGGACCAACGAGCTTCAAGTTAGTTGTCGTATCATCCTACATAGAATTATGGTTTTTGTTTTTGGGCAAGGCCTATACGGAGGGCCGTACAAGGGGTTTTGTGGGTGTGGGACCCCTAGTGTGTGGGTGATCTATAAATTTACGCGCATGGGTGCACACTTGTAACACGGATATCCACGCGCTGGGGTGCCCTAATGGGGGAAACAAGCATGCAGGGCATGCGCGCCTATAAGCTTAACAATTGTGCATGCGTGCGCAACTGTGCAATGAACATGTGTGCTATTGTGCAGGCCTGTATAGGTGACAGGGCGCATGAATGCGCCTCTGTATGGCCAATAGGTGCGCATGTGTGCATGCCTATGGGATGAATAGGTGCGCATGTGTGCGTGCTTGTGGGATAAAATAGTTGTGCCTTGGAGGCAAAGCTGAAGGGTGTAAAAAGTTATATTTTTTTGGAGATTTTGATGTGGTTATGGTTGAGATGGTTGATCGATGACTAGGTTATGTGGATGCAGGTGATCGTTTTGGATGATGTCGATTCACTGGAGAGAGAGAGATTGGTCACACCTTAGGGAGGTCGTGACCAATGAGGAGTCGACGGTTCATGATAATTTGGCAGCTTGTGGGCTACTGAAGTTCTTTGAGTGCCCCCTAGTACGGGCACATGCATATTTACTAGAGTTCCTGATTTGGATGTGGATTCCAGATCTGCATTGTTTTATGGTGTGGGGGGAGTAGCCGGACTTCACTACGGTGGAGAATGTATATTTTCTTATTGGGCTTCCTTTTCGGGGAATTCCCTTACGGGCGAAGCCCGTAGTACCTGGGGATGGGCAGTTGGTTGCCTTAGGCTGGAGGTACTATATGAGGGATGACTTTATGTCGGGCTCTGTGGTGAGTATCAGGGCGATGGATGCCCTTGTTCATCATTGTTTGGAAGAAATGGTTGTGAGAGTTTATGGGTCTCTTGCGACTTTGTGGATCAGTGGGGGTCAACTGAGGATTATGGAGAGGGCACTGGCTGGCGAGCGTTTTGCTTGGGGTTTGATGCTCCATGCTAAGATGGTAGGGTAGCTCGATAGGTGTCATATGGCGGACACGAGGGAGTTTGTCTTCGGGTCTATCTTGGTGGCATGGTTCTTGGAGAGGGTGTCAATGTTGTGCCCTAGAGTGTTGTTGGGCGCACCTGATGTGCGAGAGCCGCGAATGAAGCAGTGGTCTAGGATCATGATTTGTCACAGTGGTGGGGAGGGTGGCCATTATTTCATGACCAAGGCTGTACAGGTGTGGCAGCAGATGCCGTAGATCATACTGCAGTATTCGTACTATGGGGTGGACTTATAGGATGATCCGGAGATGGTGTTACCTCCAGGAGAGGTGTTCGACTGCCGAGGTATGGTGTGATTTTTGATGTTTTGATTTGTTTTTTTTTTT
>JZKD02S1814711.1:131564-171679 GCA_000966675.3 Picea glauca
GGGGTTATTAATAATATTTATCTATTATCTCCCCTCCACCCCCACATCCCTATTTTATTTCCCCCACCCCCACTCTCGAAAATATTAATGGGGGGTATTAATAATATTTCCCTATTATCGCCCCTCCATCCCCACCTCCCTATTTTGGGGGGGAGATAATAGGGAAACATTCTTAATATTTACCTATGAGAGTTGGGGTGGGGTGGGGTGGGGTGGGGGAGAGGGAGATAATATGGAAATATTATTAATATTTCCCTGTTATCTCTCCCCCCCCCTGTAAATAATATTTCCCTATTATCTCCCCCCACCCCCACCATCATGAGGTATTATAACAAAAATGCAAAAAGAATGAGGTATTATAACAAAAATGAAAAAAAGAATGATTGATTGAGGTATCGTTGCAACTTAAAAAGTTAATTTTTTTTATATATAAAATAAAATAAACCCTTTGCATGAGTTAGAGGCCAAATCACATGGTTATTTTTTCATTTTGGAAAAAACAAAAAAAGGAAAATTGTGTCATTATTAATCCACATTTTAATCAGTGATCAAGATGGAGAATGTGAGAAATCACAAAAGAAAAAAAAATTACAATGGGTTGACAAAGAGGAACTGTGGGAGAAGGATAGAGAGTGGATGAGCCAAAGACAAGAAGAATTGAGAAAACACAAGGAAGAAAATGTAGGTCAACTCATTTCCCAACCTTTGACGCACCTAATTGGAGTCTTTAGAGCATTCAATTGAGGGAAATATTGATAATTTTTAACCATATTACCCTAACGCATATTATACTCATAGTTTTGATTTATAATTTGGTTGATTATTTATATTATGTTTTATATGTAACGTGTGCACACAAAAATGATTGGACTATGTAGGGAAATAATCTAATCATCCATTACAGGACCTTGTCCCCTCTTAGGTTTCAAGAATAAATATGAGTTGTAGTGGTTTTGAAAGCAATGGAAACTTTTTCGAAAGTTTGGATGCTAACAAAATAGAAGAATTTTGGGACTCGAGCTTATTAAGAAAGATAGAGAGAATGCCATTAACATAATTGAGTTGTTTATTGAGAAAAATTAAGTGTGTGTGTTAGCTCTATGTAAAATTCATCTGGCTGAGAAACAAATCACAGAGGCAACCTACAAACCAAATTTGAGACTTGAAACTAGCCTTTTGGACCTGGAGAAGGCTCTCTCGGGAGACTTCGTCTCGATACAGGATATGTCTTTAAGCTGTTGGCTATATTTAACACCTTTGAATAATAATTTTCTGGTTATATTGGCGCAAGAGAGTAATACCTTGGGCTATGGATTCGGTTTAAGAAAACAATAGAAAGAAATGACTCAGTGACTGAACTTGAGAGGATAAAGGCTAAGAGAGAAACAGTCTTTAGTTTAAAATCATTGTGTGTGGTGGGGAGAAAAATACATGAAGTAACTCAGAGCACCTCTGAGGATGAGTTTGGAGTTAACTTAAAGGAAAACAGTTTGTCTGAATGGCGCGAATCCTAGGGCGTCGTGCAACGAATCCTAGGTTCAAAATTACATTCTTATTTAGACAGAAATAGATATGGATAAAGAACACAGGAAGTACATACACAAATAAAGGAAACAATACATCCGAATGCTACAATTAGAATATTTTCATCAAATCTTTAGGACTTTTTCATTAAATTTCGATCGAACTCAAACTACATTCAATAGACACTGTCTATACTAATTTTTCCAACCAACATGGATTACATTGAAAAGATAAAATATATAGGCAAGGGTGCCGCTTGGGCTTCCCTACACTCTAGCTACTGTCCCTAGAATCTAGGAAACTGACTCTTCTATGCTAAATGACTCTTTGCATAATGCCTTTCCAAAAATAGAAAACAACTGCATCTGGTCGCATCAGGACTACTTGTATTCTGCCACAGGAATTCAGTTATCAACAAGGTTTCGTCATGGGGAGGGTGATGTGTCAATGCCTTCTTTCAACGGTTTATCTGAACTATCAAGTATTCTGATAGGCTCCCACCATCTACTATAACAACCTTGATTTCTATCGCATGCTGATTTGTTGGGGTGCATGAGCGACGAGTGGCTACTGACTATCGTGAACTTTACCAAAATGAAAAAACCATCTAAGGGAAATGCCTCCTTCAAAACTGTCAATATATACGCTCAGTTTGATGATACTAGAATGAACATAGTTAATCATGTTTCTTCTGCGTGCTGGCAAGAGTTATGCGAAATTTCTCCTCGGTCGCTTAACATTCTCTGAAATGCTTCACATTCCTTTCTTCTGACAACCTCTATGTTTCATGCAGTTGTACAATTGTATCTTGCACCTCTCTGAGCTGTCTCTTGAGCCACATCATGTTTCCTTCGTAGCCTTGTGATGCTAACACTTCAAGGGTCTTTTCTGCTAACTGTTGTCTCAGTTCCCTATTTTCCTGGTAAAGTTCAGCGATAGCAAGTTGCGCTTGTTTCAGCTACTGATATGGCTATCGAACATTAGTTCCCATGGAATCTATCCCCCTTGTTCTTCTCCATCTTTCTTGACTTGTACATTCGACAGGTTCTAGCCAAATAGCATGCATAAGTAATTCTTCGGCAACCGATCTTGCGTGCGACTTGTTTGGGACTTGGGTTTCCCCATCTTCCTTGTTCTTCCTTGGCCTGCCCCTTCTTTGGGGTATCTGTTGTTGGAGATACATGGCTTCTAACGTCCTTCCTTCCTGTGCATCTTCTTCCACTCCAGGCTCCACATGGTGTGATATCATCGTTTCCGCGGGTAGAGGTAAAACTCCCTTTGGATCCTTGGGGGTGCATGTCATGAGTAAGAACGAATCCAAGTCACTTTGGGGCTCGAGCCTGGTGCTTCTGCCACTTCGTATGCCCTTTCTTATGTTTTGGGAGGTTTCCATGGTGCAACCTTTATTTTTCTTGCGTGCGGTGAATCTGGCAAGGGCCCAAGGTAGAAAATTTGATCGATCTAGGCTTGCGAGGAAATATTATGAACAATGCATAAACCTGATTTTCCAATCAAATGCGTGCAGAGAATATGGAATTTATAACAGAGCAAGCGGGAGGAGGAAACGTGCCAAGGAACACTAAATTCATGGCGACTGGATGTTTCAAAATGGACTGCAGATTTTCCATAGCACATCCGCGCATGTAAAGTACAACTGATAAGGGCTGCAGAGCATACATGATATGAATGCCAAGATTTTTCATTCTTCCAGCCTTCATAATGAATCAATAATGGTTATTGCACTTGCCGACAAGACTTCTATTAACAAATTGCTTAGACTTGGGGCACGTAGAAACTCCTTTTTTTTACAGGACCTGACTCTTTGGGAAGAAACTCATACTATTTACGCATGTTTGGGCTCTGACATCCCTTCCCAAATCCAAGGGCCAATCGACCACCTGTTGAATTCAACACCTTTGTTGTTACGTACCTGTCCTCACATGCTTTGACACACGGGCCATAACTTGACTAAAACTGACTCTAGACGAAGAGAAAAATGGCAGTGCTAATAGTTTGCATAAGCTCAAATACTACATGGATTAATAAAACACAAAAATTTAAAGCAAGCAACAAAACTATTGGGTTTTCGAGATGCTAAACATACAAATTTACATGAGAATGTATCAAAAGCATTATATTTATTTCGAAAATCAAGAAAACCCAATATCAAATCTTCTCGTAGGGGAACTGCAACTATTGTTGTGGCACTAGGGACTTCAAAAATTTGAATGGTGATAACGATGTTAAAATGGTTCCATGTTTCAAGAAATTTTTTTACAAAGGCATACTAAATCTAGGTTCTGTATAGATGAAAATGATCAAGTTGTGGTTTGGGATCTTGTTCAAAGAAAACCCTACCAAGATATACTTCCGAAAGGAATTAGAGAGGTGGTAGAGTTTTAGGAAACCCATTCTTGTGCTATACTAGATCAAAATCATTTTATGTGGAAACATTTATAAAAAGGCATGTATGATGAGAATTCTAAGCATGTTATGAAGGTGATAGAAGTTTAACTATTTGAGGAATTTCAAGAAAGAAAGCTTGATGCCAATATTGTCATTAGCATGTTTGATAAATTTAAATCATGGTATATTAGGCCCAACACAGTTCGTGACACTTTTTTTTGTTAATACCATGTTGAATTCCATCTCTATTATTACATATTTGTATATTTCTATAAAATATATCAAGGTGACTCTCCTCCTACTGTAGTGCGCGATTTTGTTTCATTAATATTATGCAAAAGGAATATCAAATATGTGTTTTTAGTAAAACATGTGTAGGTGGAAGAAGATGCCATGAATTTGGTAATTTGACACTGTTCCATAGGAATTTTCCTATGGATCCTACATGCTCTAGATTTTCAGGTATCACAATATTATGGAGGAGATATGTTTATGTTATTATGAATCCATCCTCTTCTCTCAGTATGGCATCTAAGAGGATTGACTAGCTTGAGGATGTTATCCCTATTTCCTAATTAATGGGGAAGTTTCAAAACCAGATTTATAAATATAACAAACAATCACATAGGTCTAGGTTGCAAGTGTCCCAATTAAGATAGTCTCATGATGCATTCAATCTAGGAACAATCTTATCGATGGTATACTTTGTTGAGAATCAAACATATACTATATGGAGAGAGATGTAAATCAAGTACTATCATTTTGACTAAGTATTGTTTTTTAGGTATTTTATGTGTAGTTTCTACATAAAAAAATTTATTATCTTCCATGGTATTGTGCACTAAAATTAAATTTCTACTAATGGATGACTTGTATGTGTAGGTGTCTATATTAATGCATGTCATGTATAGACATGCACAGGTGATAATTTATTGTAGGGATAACACTCTAGAATCACATGATGTGATTAAGGAGTACCATTTTTATGTATCAAGGTCAGCGATGATTTTAGGGGCTAAATTTCTCTCATGGGCTAATTTTCCATGGTTTTTCCCAAAAAAGATTCGTTATTCCAAAAATGATTCGCCCAAATTATAAAGGATAAAAGAAAAATTACCTTAAAAATCGCCAAAAGTTTATACAAACTATATAAAATCCTTAGAAATTTGAATATTTTTACAAAAATATCGTCAAACATTTTATAGTTGGCATATGAAGGATTAGTAAGATTCTCCCAAGTTTCTACATTTTAAAATAAATTTTCATCCTTAAAATCATCCCTGATCAAGGTGACACACTTGGGCATATATACCCCTTCTTCGGGAGCTCTTCAAGTTGCACTTGCAACTCCTTCAATTCTGGTGTACTCATCCTGTAGGGAGTCTTGGATACTGGAGTTTCTCCAAGCATCACATTTATGGAGAAATCAATGTCTCTTTTAGGGGGTAATATTGGTATTTCCTTAAACACATCTTCAAACTCTTTTAGGACTGCATAATATTCAATATTTGACACGCTATCTTTAGGTGTCTCTTCCATATGTTCTACAAATAATTGACACCCTTTTCTATAACATTTCTTCAGTTGCAATGTTGAAATTTCTCTAATGGTTACTACCCTGGGAATTCCCTGCACTGTCCCTAGGTTCCCTTCCTCATCCAAGAAAGTAAATTCCTTGTTATGATAGTCTAAGATAGCATGATGTTGGTCCAACCAATCCATCCCAATTAGAAATTCATAGGAACCTAAAGGAAAGATGTTCAAATATGCCCTGGTGTTCAGTCCATTCATGTCCATAAGACATGACTTAACCATCTCATTAACGTTTCTTTTGGCTCCGGTAGCTAGCTGGACCAACCAATATTTTCCATGCTTACTTCTTGGAAAATGTAAACTTTCCACCATCTGAGGATGTATATAACTATGACTAGATACTGAATCAATTAAAATAGTTATGGTTTGGTTGTTGATCATACCTTCCACTTCAATCATATGTGACTGGTACTATTCTTGCTTGTTGTCCAGGGATACATAGATCCTTGGTACATTTATGCCTATGTCTTCCACTGTTTCGTCTTACTGTACATGTGAACAATCCTCACTTTTTCACCTCTGTGAGGGAAATCTCTAAACATATGATCTCCTTTACAACCACAACATTGAATAGGTGGTTGCCTTGGCCTTTGACCTCCTGTCTCTATCATTCGAGGTTCTCTAGAAGTTGGCTATCCCTGAGGATTATTTCTGAAGAATGGTGTCTTAGTTCCCTTCTTCCTCTGATCCATCTTGAATTTCTTCTTGTCTTCCCAACCTTTCTGGAAAGTTGGCCTTGTCTTTTTCTGATCATATAGGCATTTAGCTCGCTTTATGGTCTCCTCCAATGTTTTGGGATCATCATATTCTATTTTGTCACTAATGAATGATGACAATCCACTCAAATACCTTTGAATCGTAATTGTCTCATCCTTGATGAAAGAAACATACTTAAACAGTTCTAAAAACCTTCTTTCATATTCATCTATGGTCATACTCACAAGTTTGAGTTCAAAGAACTCTTTCATTTTCTTGTCATAATATCTCTTAGTCAAGTATTTCTTTCCAAACTACTTCTAGAATTCCTTCAAAGTAACATTTTTCTCTTTAATGTATTACACCTGCACAAGTTGATCCCACCACATGGATTCCTTTCGTTTGAGTTGATAGATAGAAATTATTCCTTTCACATGAGAAGAATAATTATGCAATTGAAAATACTTCCTCATTCCCAACAATCATGTCTCTGCATCTTCATCCTTCTTGTGCTCACCAACAAATGTAAGAGGTTTGATTTTGTTCATTTATCCTCGTAGCTCATCCAACCCAGACCTCTTATGCTTCCTGATAGGGGACGAGATTGATTTTTTGTGTTCTCTCTTATTGGAATGCTTCAGGGAGCGATGGTGATGTCTGCTAACACTTATGGTTCTTCTTTTCTCATCAGGAGACCCGTGACTTCCTGATTTTCTTGAGCAACTCTCCTTATCAAATTTATTTTATATTTTGTTAAATATCCACATTAAATTCATGTTGAATTACTCATGCTACTCCTTGGCTCTCATAATCCTTTCATTATCATATTTATGGCTTTGGGCATCCTTCCGCAAATTTTTAATGGTCTCTACCATATTCATGTTTTCATCCCTTCCTTCTCCATGTCCGTTGGAGTTTGGTCCTTCAACACCCATATAGACATCCATCCCTCTGATATCATATCCTTCTAATATTTTATCTAGTTTTTGTTAAATCTGCAAAATGTGTAGCCAATAGAACTTTGTCAGGCCAACTGTTTCAACAATTTGATGAAAATATGAACCATTTTGGTTCAATAATGCACTAGAATTCATTCTTATGATTTCCTGAAAATCGAATGCCTAGATCAATTTTCTAGGTGAATAATTATATTCTACTGTACCAGACCTTTCCAACACCTGCTTCCATGCTCAGTTTTGAGTCTTGAGCAGAAAGTTATGGTTATTTGAAAATTGTCCCTTAATTTTTCTGTTCACTCTTCAACTTGGTGCAATTCTGCGTTGTAATTATGAATTTTTGCACATACTCCATTGGAGTTTTAGTAGTATCTCAATTGGGTTTATTAACATACATATTTTGGAAAGTATTTCCAAGTTTCACCTCTTTTTGGGTTCTGGGCTGCTAGTTACAACCTGCTCAAGTTCTAGGCCAATTAGTGTTTTTGATATGGAATGCTACAGATACCTTTGCCATATTTAACATTTTTACAATGACCAGAAATTTCATTCAACTCTAGGAATGTATTCTATGGTTCAATATATTTCCATAGACTGCTCGTGCACCTCAATATGATTTTGGAATAGAAATTTATGGCCCTTCAAGGTTAGTTGGGTCTCAAACTTTACCCTCCACTGTTTGTCCTGTAACTTCCTCATAAAAGCTCTGTTTGTCGAATGATTTACACCATTATAAATGTCTCTCCAGGATCTTTCATTTGAGCTATAGAGGGTGTACAAAAGTAATAAATATTATTGATTTTTTTTAGTAGCTAAAAATGCTTCTTAGGGCCTCAAAAGCACATTGCAAAATGATGACCTTCAAACAATATAAAATGTTGTAGAAATTCACTAGTTTTCTATTGTTGTACACCATCCAAGCGACTTCGTGCACACAAATTTGAACCTGTAAACCCATATTTAGCATGTGCAGAAACACCATAAGGTAGTGCATGCTCTGTGCACCTATAACCAATGTGGATCATTTCTTTGTTGCGCCAATAACTGGGGCACACTACTTTTGTATCGCACACCAATATATACCACGCACAATTTTGGTTCATGTACTAATACTTGTTGCGCACAATTTTTTTGTTGAACGCTAATAATACACGTGCATTTCACTCTATGCGTTGCACCATGTCAAAGTTTAGTACGTCCCCACCATGCACCAGTACTTCGCATGCACCATTAATTAAATTGTCGCGAGAGAACATATACCCACATTGCGTGCGCACCAACAAAATTCCTTTGCGTTCTGCCAATATTGCGCACACCATGAATTCCATTATTATGCGTGCACACACCGTGCGCACCAGTATTATGCATGCGCCACTCAATCTGCACCACACAATGCTAAATTTAGTGCGCACAACTGCGCGCTAATATTTTTTGCGCATTACCACTCTGCACTGCACAATGCCAAATTTAAGTGTGCACACTCGCGTGCCAATATTTTTCGCGCATTACCACTTTGCACCAGGCATTGCCAATTTTAAGTGTGCACACTCACGCACCATTATTTCCCACACATTTCCACTCTGCACCATGCATCGCTAAATTTTAGCGTGCACACTCGCATGCTAATATTTTTCTGCACAATGCCACTTTGCACCGCGCAGCACCAAATTTTAGCACGTGCACCCGCATGCCAATATTTTTCTGTGCAATGCCACTCTACACCGCACAATGCCAAATTTTAGTGCGCGCACCCGCATGCCAAAAATTTTCCGCGCAATGCCACTCTACACCACACAATGCCAAATTTTAGCGTGCGCACCCACACGCCAATATTTTTCTGTGCAATGCCACTCTGCAACACGTAGCGCCAAATTTTAGCGCATGCACCCGCGCACCAATATTTTTCCACATATCGCAAAATTTTCATTGCACACCATGCATTTTTAGTGCGCACACTGACACAGATTCATTTTTATGCACATCAATTCCACGTGAATTCCACTGCAAAAATTTGGGGCTTTTGCCAAAAAATTTCCCAATTTTCACCATAGACATTTTGCAACTATGAAATTTGTTCAATTTCAACCTAATAACAACAATTCAACCTCTGCAACAACAAATCGTTGTTTTTTTTTTTTTTTTGTAAATAAGAGTGTTTGTATATTAAGAGCTTTCAGAGACTAAAACAAGATATAAAAATACAAAAAGGTACAAGTTGTAGTTACTGGACTGCCCCAGCCATGGGGAAACCAGTCCAGCCAGCCCAACCAGCCAATAGTTCATCAAGTTATAAGTAAAACCAGAGATAGAGTAGCTATACTGTTTATTTCTACTATTTATCATTTGACATCTAGAACTTAAAACTTAGACACTTGGCAGGTAACTGGTCTGCGTGGCCTGAAGGTCTCCTGGCCAGGGCTCTTCCTCAATGTATACTGTCTCGTCGCCCCACTACTTGTCAGCTTCCTTGTCGTCCTCAGCTCCTTCGGTGCCTTCCTCGCGCACATCCTGCTTCATGTCTTCTTGGCTTGGCCCCCCTATGCTGACCCTCCTCTTCGTTGACGTCGACAGGATCCAGGAACAGGGCTGCATGCATAGACGCAATAATCTGGAGGAAGTTGGCCACCTTTGCGTCCGTGGCCTGCACACGATAGTGCAGATATGCCACCTCCTACCTTATATTGAAAACCAAATTGTGCAATACAGATAAACTATTCCTAAATTGCTCTCTGTCAAAGGACTCCTGGGAGTTGAGACCTGCCCCTCGAGGCACACCCTGTGGAGAAGGTTCATCATCCAGTCTGCCCGGAGGGTCATGGTGGGTCATGAGGTGGTGAGGGGCCGCTGGAGAGTCATTAAGAAGCCGTAGGATTGAAACGGGTGTGCGGGGAATGACTTCCATGGAGCTGAACTGCGGAGGTCGCAGAGAGACAGGAGTGGAATTTAACTGATGGTGAGGGGAGGAATCATCAGAGGTGGAATCCGGAGGAGTGATCGAAGGCCTTCGAGGCTTCCAAGGGGAGCCCCACCTGGGTCTACCTCTTGGCCTCATCATTATAAGCTCAATGTAGCTGGCTATAGGGACGAAGGTCACCTGGTACCAGAGGAGGAGAACAGAGATGGACTTCAGCGGCGGAGGGAGAAGCTCCGCAAACATCGAACCGAAGTGAGTCGAATCCATAGTGCACCAATTCATTCGAGCTTGCAGTGGGGGGAGAGGACTACATTTTTAATGCACCCTCACATCACCATTACTTCCATTTAAATTTCGGGTGGGGTGATGGGCTGTGGCACAAGCCCATCACGTGGCTCCATGCCACGATGCCCAGTACTCTCACTCGTCTCCTGCCACGTTGAGCGATCTGACACCCCATCCGGGGAGTTATCTATCATTCCAGCTTTGTGAATGCATTGCTGGAGGATAGGGTGATTTTGATCCTGGATTGCATGAAAGTGAAGGTCTGGTTCTCGTCGGTTGGCTCCCAGGTTGGCGAGTTCATCAGCAATTTGATTTACTTTCCTTTGGATGTGTGCAGGGATGAAGACCTGATTTGGATTGAGTAAATCTGCGGTGATCTGTAAGCCGTGTGACAGTCTCCAGCTGGGTGAGATACTGTCTGGTTTTGCTCCATTTAATGTTCAGCACAGCAGGCCGATGATAACTTGAGAGTCCCCCTCTACGATCACCTTTGTGTAGTTACTTTTGATGGCCAGTTGCAGTCCTTTGATGAGTCCCCATAGTTCTGCTACATTGTTCGTGGAATGTCTGAGGGATCCTGCCATTATTTAAAGGATGTGCCCGTGGTGATTGCGATAGACCACTCCATACCCAGCAGCGTCGGGATTGCCTTTCGAGGCTCCGTCGAAATTTAGCTTAATGAAACCTTCAGGGGGAGGGGACCATAAGGAGGGGCTGTTCGTAGGGTGTTTGGAAGAAGGGGGGAGGGGGTGAATCTGAAGAGAAGGAAGTGGGGTCTAGTATCGGAGTATGGTGAGTTTCGAAGGGGGGCAAGCTGTATCAGCCTCCGTCCAATTCCTAAGGTGGAGAGTTTCCACGATGTTGCGAAAGCATTGACTCCAACATTGTTTCCACGGGAGAGAGGTGTTTCTGAAAATTCGCCTATTTCTTTCTTTACAAGTTTGCCAAAGGATAAAGCCAGGTAGGATTTGCCAGATTTGATTGAGGAGGGGGGACTGGAAAGCCTGATCTCTCCAATTCGTGATGGTGGCTAGGATGTTGTCTCTAAGGTGATCTGTGGTCCGCATGATGGTCGCTGCTTGGTCCCAAATTTGAGCTGTGTAAGGGCAAGTGTTAAGGAGATGATTCATGGTTTCCTCTGCCGCTCCACACAGTCTGCATAAAGAGGGTCCCACAAAGCCTCTTTTCAGGAGATTGTCCCAAGTTAGAATGCTTGAGTGGGAGACCAGCCATAGGAAAAGCGTGATTTTCGGCCAATGCTTGAGATTCTCGAAATTTCTCCAGACATTCGAATCCGGGGGGGGGGTCGAGTGGGCGTTTATCTGATAGGCTTCCTTCACGCTAAAGGATCCCTATGGCTTGTATCCCCACCGAAGAGTATCCTCACCTACAATTATGGGTATTCTTCACTTAGTCAACTCCGTTTGCAGAGGTGCCAAGTTGACATGTTCCCTGAGGTTAAGGCGCTCCCTGTCCATATGCCAGCATCGCCAAGTGTCCTCCGTGGGATTGTCTTGCCAGTAATCCGCTACTCTTGTCAGGCCTATCCTAGTAGCTTGGGCGCAGATGTCACGGGCCTAGTCCTCAGTGTTCAGGGCTGGCCATTGCTACCAGGAATCTTGCCAGAACATAGTCGTTTCCCCATTCCCTATCTCCCAGAAAGCGTGTTGGGTCACCATCTGTCTATTCTTCTTGGCCGCTGTCCAAATTAAAGAGCCCGGATTATCCCCATTCCATCTAATAAGGTTTTTCTCTATCGTATTGGGGGTGTATTTCTTCCTCCACAGTCTAGCCCAAAGATCGCCGGGGTTTTTTAGCCAGCGCCACCATATTTTGGCGCTGAGAACCTTGTTCATTAAAGAGGGATCTCTCACTCCCAATCCTCCTTGTTGTTTGGGTCGGTAGATTTTTTCCCAGCTGACTAGTGTTATCTTCTTCTCTTTGTTGAGGCCCTGTTAGATGAAATTTCTTTGCAAATTTTTGATGGTAGTGACGACGAACTTTGGGGCATCGAGTGCAGAGAAAGCAAAGATCGGGAGAGCTTGTAGAACAACTTTGAGTAGAATGAGGCGACTTGGTAAGTTTAAGGCTCTATAGCTCCAGGAGGAGAGTCTTTTAGAGAAGGAAGATAAAAGGTGTTTCGAAGCGCGTTGTCAATCAAAGGGATGCCAAGGTATTTGGACGGAAGGGAGCTTCTGTTAAAGCCGAGAATATCTGAGATGTGTCGCTGGATCTGAGGAGGCATGTTAAAGAAGAAGATCTGAGATTTTTCCTTGTTACAGTCCAAGCCTGAAGCCTCAAAAAAGGTTTGAAGAATCTCCTGAAGAGAGATAGCTTCCCGCACAGTTGGGCTGCCCATTAAGAGCGTGTCATATACAAACTGGCTGTGTGAGATAGGGGGCGAAATTCCATGCAGGGGTAAGCCTGTTAAGAGGTTCTGCTCTATTGCAGCATGGATGGAGCGACTGAGTCCTTCGGCCAAGATAATGAAGAGGAATGGGGAGAGGGGATCTCCTTTTCTAATTCCTCTTGAGGGAGAGAAGGGCCTCGAGGGCACACCATTGATGAGCAGAGAGAAGAAGGCCGAGGAGGTTAAATTTAAGATCCAAGTGACCCATCCTTGGTTAAAACCAAAAGCCAAGAGCATTGCTCACATGTATTCCCAACTTATCTTGTCAAAAGCTTTAGAGAGATCTAATTTGAGGAGCATACCTGGGGTTTTGGTTTTCTGCAAGGAGTGAATTACTTCATGAGCCAAGATGATGCTGTCCAAGATTTTTCTGCCCTCCACATATCCTGATTGCTCCGGGGAGATGATTGTTGGTAAGATCAGCTTGAGCCTCTGAGCTATTACCTTTGTAAGGAGTTTGTAGATCACATTACACAGAGCAATAGGTCGGTACTGCTTGGCGTGATGTGCATGCCCCTCTTTGGGAACTAAGGTGAGAAATGTGGCATTGAGAGCTTGGAGGACTTTTCCGGTGGCTCGAGAATCCTCCAGAATTTCCCAGACCTCTGTTCTGATCATCGGCCAACAGTGGTGAAAAAAGTCACTTGTAAATCCATCTGGGCCGGGGTCCTTGGACTTGGGGGTATCTTGCAATGCTTGATCGACTTCTTCAATGGTAAAAGGTCGCAGTAGAGCCGCGTTTTGCTCCTGAGTTACAAGTGAGGGTATATGATGTGTAATCTTATTGATAGTTGCTTGTCTATCTGGGATGGGTTCTGTGAGGAGGTTTTGAAAATAATTGATCAGGTTTGTTTCCAAATCAACATGAGAGTGCAGGGTTTCTCCTTCATCCGTGATGAGATGCGTAATCTTATTGGATTGCCTTCTCTGGACTATAGTTCGATGGAAGAATTTAGTGTTGCGCTCCCCTTCCTTGAGCCATTGGATACGTGACTTTTGTTTCCACAGTATCTCTTCCTGTCTCTTCCTTTCTTCGATTTGTTGGGCCACTTTAAGTTCCTGTGATTTTAACTCATTTGTTAACCCTTGCTCCCTGATCTGAATCTGTATCTCCTCCATTTGTCCGGACAGTTTCTTTTGTGAGTCGAATATGCTTCCGAAAGTCTGCTTATTCCAGAGTTTAAGCGTTTGCTTAAGATTCTTTAGCTTCTGCTGAAAGCGATACATTTTGGATCCGTGTGTTATCTCAGCCTGCCTCCACCAGTCCTGGATATTTTCCTGGAAGTCCAGGTGATCTAGCCAGAATTGTTCAAAATGGAAAGGTTTCTTTCCTGGAGTGGCTGGCACATCCACCCATAATTGTATGGGCCAATGATCTGACCCAGGGAGATTCAAGATCGTTGATTCCAATGCCATTCCGTCCATCATCAAGGGTTCCGATATAAGAAAGCGGTTTAGTTTGCAATCTATTTGATGCACCCCCGTTCTTCTATTTGTCCAAGTGTGAATTCCGTTGTTGACCTCCAAATATATTAGCCAGAGATCATCTATTAGACTGTTGAAATCGTAGGAGTCCTGGTCCAGTCGTCTAGATCCCCCTTTTTTTTCGTCCAATCTGCGGATGATATTAAAATCCCCGCCAAGGATCCATCTGTCATGCACTGTTAGGCCAGATAAGTGTCTCAAGCTTCTGAGGAAAGCTTGTTTGTCCCTTGGGCTGGCTGGGCCATATATATTGGTTAGATGTCCAGGCTTGTTAGAGCTGATGAGCCTATACTCTGCTGTGATAGACCATCGAGTGGAGTAAAAGTTTTCCATCAGTAATGTAGTGATATTCCAGAGGATAGCAACTCCTCCAGCTGTACCGTTAGCATCTATTGAGATCGCCCTCCCTTGTTTCCAGCAATAGGGAAGTAGCCGATCTATGTCTTCCGAGGTGCATTTTGTTTCTTGTAATAGTACCACGTCTGGGTTTTCCACTATGATCATTTCTCGTAGCATTTTTTTCTTGCTATGCCCATTGATTCCTCTGATATTCCAGGATATGATCTTCATGATGACGGGGGGGTGGGGAGAGGAGGAAAGCTATCCGAGATTAGGTGGATCTGCCCGTAGTTTACCATAAAGTTCCCGATTTCCTGTATAAGCTTATTTGTGGATTTCCTTCCTCGTTTCTTCTCATCTTTTTGCCCCTTGGTTGGGTTTTTTGTTTGACTTCCCTGGATTCCTAGGGATTTGCTAGCCCGGGCTGAGGATCCTGCAGAGGAGTTGAGGAATACCTTGTGCACTTTCCGCAGTTGGTCCCTGGGTATGGTGTAAAGCTTTTGATGCCTGTAGGCGTGCTCAAGATGGTCTAGGTCCACTCCAGCGAGGTCTTGTTCCTCCAGCTCCATGTCCTCATCTCCATCCTCTATCTCCTAGGGGCTTGGCGTCTCCTGGACCAAGCCTGGGGGTGTGAGGTCTTCTTCCTTGTTCCTTGATGGCCGCTCAGGACCGTGGCTCACAGCCTGGGGTTCATTGTGCTGGGGTGGTACATTCAGATTTGTAGGGTTTGTCGGGGTTTCTGACTGATCTGTTAAAATTGCAAACTTATTGCTAGTAGGTGGGTCCTTACTTACCTGGGCCGCTTGCCTTCTTCCTCCCTGCTTCCTTCTTGCTGCTGGTTGAACAAATCCCTCCTTGTCCTTGCCACTATCTGGATTTCCATGTTTGTTGATCAGGTTAAGTGGGCATTCTCTGAAAAGGTGACTGTGTTTGTGGCATTTCCTGCATCGGAAGGGAATGTGTTCATAGTCAATGGTTTGGGACCAGTCCTCATCGTGATATTCTAGAGTAATAGAGCTTGGGAGCAGCTTAGCTATGTTCAGATATACATAGATCCGAGCATATGATGTGTAGCGTTGTTGCTTAGTGGCTTCCGAGGACTTGACGTATATGCCGATGGTGTTGTCGATGCCTGCCAGGACCTCTTCCAGCCAGAACTCCCGAGGGAGGGAGTACAGCCTGATCCATACCGGCGCATGGGCGAAGTCCTCCTTTTCAGGGCTGAACTTTTCTGTCCAAAATCTTAGGAACAGTCCAGCCGAGTTATAGAAATATGACCCTCCATCAAAGATGTTTCTCTTGTCCTCGAGGTTGTGGAAGATGATTGTGAAGAATCCCTTCGAGCCTAGTTGCAGATCATAGTGGCCTTTGGGTTTCCACCAGTACTGTATCCATTTTATCAGGTCACGCTCAGAGGGCCAAAGCCCTAAAAAATTGCCTACTAAGGCATTATCTCGCATATATTTTTTCTGTTCTTCAATGCATGGTGAGCTAACCACGTATTTTGGGGCTTGTGGTGCCTATGGGATGCATTTCCCTGGCACCCATGGGGCTGATGCATTTGCAGGGATCTGTTCCTTGGCGGGATCGATGTCCATTTCTCTGTCTTTGAAGGTCCCTTCCACCAGGAGCTGTGTGTGCATGTCAGTAGGGGTTTCGAAGGTCGGCCTCTTCGTACCTGTACCAGGGTCTGCGTTAGCAGTGATCTGGCTGTAGGTGATGCCAGACGGCGCCCCCTCCCTGCGATTGAGGGGCCCCTGCGGGGATGTCATCTTCTGGGCTCAGGCCGTGGCGGCTGCAGTTATCCAAACCCTAGACGCAGAGCGTTTTTTTAGTGTTACAATATTTTTAACAACAAATCGTTGTTGGTTGACATTTCTGGAATTTGTTTTTCCCAAACTCAATTCACAAATTGAGAATTTTAATCAACTAATATCGCTCCATCTGTCATGGCTTCCCTGTAACTTCAAATTCGACCAATTCCAGGCCTGAATTTTCTAGAACATATATCAAATTAGGAATATCTCACTGCTTGGCCAAATTTCTCAATTTCCCCATGAATTTAACAACATAAATTGGTGTTTTTTCCCAATTCCATGCAATTTCTTCTAATTTTTACCATGGACGCTTTGTAACCTGAAATTTGGCCACTTCAAAATCAATCCTCTGTGAAATTTTGCTTCAATTCAACTTTCTCAGCCCATCCAGGCTCAGTGTTGAAAACTATAGATTTGATACCATATTGTAACATACCCAACCACCTAGGCCGAGTTATGCCACTGAAAATATTTCATGCTCTGATACCATATTGTAACATCCCCAACATCCAACTGGGCTATGCAACATAAAATTTTCGAACTGTATACAAATAAAAACATATGCACACATAAAATCTTGCGTAAATTTATATATAAAACTTAAATTAGACAAATACATTCTACAAATGCACATATTCATACAGAATAATAATAAAAATACACATGCATCACACACAAGAATAACCCATGAAAATAAACGCATACATAATAATGCAACACGTAATTTAACACAAAATGGACACTTATCTTGGTAAAAATATCACCAACTACGTGCTGACCTTCCATGAACCTCCCATCCTTAGACCACGCTACTCATCACTCTCAGCAGTGGGTCACCCCCAAGCTGGGACTAAACTCCACTCAGGTAAATAAATTCCTAACCAGGATAATGTATCTTAGACAACAGGAAAGACTCTGTCACAAGTGCCAACTCAAACTAACAACCTATAGTCCCTCATTACCCACATGTCTGTCTCACCCTAGAAAGTGTGCCCCTTCTCTGCTCAACAGTCCCTCAGCTAACCCACTTCCCTTCCAGGGATTCAACAATAGGCTGGACAGGAAGTCTCAGAGCCCTGTAGCTGCAGTTTAGCACCTTTGGGAATTAATTCCCAACAATTCTCTCACCTAGAGAGAAATTTCTCATGGGCCTGACAACCTACCTCTTCAATATCCCACGTGCCTGACAACCCGCTTCTTCAGTCGAGCTCCCAAGATAACCAGGTACATGTACATGTATGGGTATGGTATTGGTTCAGGTACAGATACAAGTACATGGAGGTATATATGACAGTTGAATGAGTGAGTGAATCATGATGGAATGAATGAATGGAAAATGAAATAAGTCCAAACTATATGTATGCATGGTACCAAATTGACACTTGTCATGTTGAGAGCTACTTTGGTCCACTTGTGCCCATCCTTAGAACTTAGGATAAAATAATTATCCAAACTTTATAATTTAAGGAATATTAATATAATATTCCTTTTTAGATTAATCTCTCTAGCTTATCCCCTTTTCAACCCCCCCTTTCCCTAACTAGTGGAGTTTAGTCCCCCGTACTCTTTTATCATGGTCGTTATACACGTAGTGATGTATTATATTAATGATGAGACATATACAAAAATAGGCTCATTGGCCTTTAGAATCTAGGCTCTTTGGCCTAATTCAAAACATAAGCCTCCTAGCTTATAATAATTGACTCACCAGCCTATTAAACACAACATATACATGAAGGCTCCCTGGACTCAAAAGCGTTCGCACTTAAGTTTGTTGTGTGTGGTATCCTGGAATGTGCACACTTCATAATTTTAGTGAAAAGTACATGTGCCCACTATACCATGGAAAGTGCATACAAAAATGATATAAAAAATCTCACCAGCTTAATTATATTTTCATTTACATTTACAGTTGGGGTTCATCCTAGGGGTATTACAGTATCAATATCCCATGATTGAAGTGGAAGGTAAGATTTATAACCAACCCATGGAAATTATTAATTGATTATGGAGCTAGTCATAGTTACATAAATGATAACAATGTTGAAATATTTCACTTACAAAGGAATAAGCATAAGAAATCTTGGTTAGTTCAGTTAGCCATAGGGGCTAAGAGGAAAATCAATGAGTTTGTTAAAGATGGTCTAATAGACATGAATGGACTCAACAGAAAGGTATATGTAAACATCATACCATTGGGTTCATATGATTGTCTAATTGGCATGGATAAGTTGGAAAAATACCATTCTTTCCTAGAATGTTACAACAAGGCAATCACATGTCTTGATGAAGAAGGGAAGCAAGGAAATATTTAAGGCATTCCAAGAGTTGTATATATTAGAGAGATTTCAGCTATGTAGTTGAAGAATATTTTTAGGAAGGGATGTCATATTTATGCAACCCATATGGAAGAGGCAGCCAAAGATAAAGTGTCAAGCATTGAAGACCATATGATCTTGAGGAATTTTGAAGATGTTTTTATAGAAATTCTAGGATTTCCACCAAAGGGAGTCATTGATTTCTCTATTAATTTGTTACTAGGAGTTTCCCCAGTGTCCAAGATACCTTACATAATGGTCACACCATAATTGAAAGAGTTGTAGATGTAGCTTGAAGAATTGTTAAACAAAGGGTATATACATCCAAGTGTGTCACCTTGGGAAGCCCTAGTTCTTTTTGTGAAGAATAAATATGGAACCTTAAGGATGTGTATTGATTTCAGATAGTTGAATAAGGTCACCATAAAGAACAAGTATCCTTTGCGAAGAATTGATGATTTTTTTTATCAACTGAAAGGTGCAAGAATATTTTCCAATATTGATTTGAGATCAAGTTATCATCAAGTTAGGATAAAATAAGAAGACATCAATAGGACAACATTTAGGTAAAGATATTGTAATTATGAATTCATGGTAGTACCATTTGGACTATCAAATTCCCTAGTTGTTTTTATGTGTCTAATGAATGGAGTGTTCAGGGAGTATTTGGACAATTTAGTAATTGTGTTCCTAGATGATATACTCATCCACTCTAAGTCAGAAGAGGAACATGAGAAACATTTAAGAATGGTGTTGCAAGTTTTAAGAGAGAATAAATTGTATGCTAAGATAATTAAGTGCATTTTTTATCAAAAGAAGATTCACTACTTGGGGCATACAATTTTAGTAGATGGGATAGAAATGGATCTTGAGGAGATAGAGGCCATTAGAGGATGGTCAGTGCCAAAGAATTTTTCAAAGGTCAGATCATTCATGGGTCTTTCTGGTTATTACCAAATATTCATAAAATGATTTTCGAACATTTCAAGTCCAATCACCTCTTTGCAAAAGAAAGGAGTGAAGTTCGAATAGACTTCCAAGTGTGAAGAGAGATTTCGATAGTTGAAACACATATTGACAAATGTGTCGTTATTGAGGATTGTAGATCTAGGTGAATATTTTTTTGTGTGCATTGATGCATGCAAGGAAGAGATCAATGGAGTCCTTATTTAAAAATATCATGTGGTATTTTATGAGTCCAAAAAATGAAAAGAGCCTAAGAGCAATTATGCTACACATGAATTAGAGTTAGAAACAATTGAACATGCATTACAAATGTGGATACATTACCTTATGGGTAATAAATTTGAGCTAAGAACATACCATTGTGGTCTAAAGCATTTGTTTGGATAGCCAACATTAAATTCGAAACAAACTAGATGGCTTGAATTTCTAAGTGTGTATGAATTTGAAATTAAACATATAAAGGGAAATGAAAATCAAGTGGTTGATGCACTCACAAAGAGATCATGAAGTGCATATTGCAACCATCAACATGTACAAGATATATATGAAAGACAAAATTTTTGCAACAGGAAGTTCATATCATAATTATTTAAAAATAAAAGAGATATTACAACTAGGAAAGTTTCAACAAACATTTAATTCTTATGAGCTGAAAGAAGATGGAATTCTCATGTACAAAGATAAGGTGTATGTGTTGAATTCCAGTGAGATGAAAAAATCTAGTTCTGAAGGAAATGCACAATGTGCCATACGCAAGCACTCAAGATATCAAAAGACAATTGCAGTTATGAGAAGCCAATATTTTTGGTCAGGAATGAAGAAAGAAGTGGCTAATTACATAGCTAGATGTATACAGTGTCAGAAAGTGAAGACAAAACACATGCATCCAGTAGGATTTCTACAACCATTGTCCATTCTAGAATGGAAGAGGGAAATTTTATGTTTTATTTTATTACAAAGATGACTAGAACAATGAAGCAACATGATTCAATCATGGTGGTAGTGGATAAATTGATTAAGGAAACACATTTTATGTCGATGAAGACAACACACAAGACATAAAATATTTTAGATATATAGATCAAATAATTTTCTAGGCTGCATGGAGTGCCTTAGGAAATAGTTTCAGATAGAGATCCAAAGTTTACTTCCAATTTTTGGAAATTTTTGTTCAAAGGCCCCGGGACAAATTTAAATCTTAGTAAAATATATCATCCAGAGTCAAATGGGAAAAAGAAGAGGACTAACAGGATAATTGATAACACTATTAGAATGTATGTGATGGACCAACAATCAAAGTGGGAAGATTATATTCATTTGGTTGATTTTTCCTACAAAAATGGGTATCAAGCCTCATTAAAAATGAGTCCATTTGAAGCATTGTATGGCAGAAAATGTAACACACCATTGAGCTGGGATAATCCAGTAGATAGATCAGTTGTTGGGATAATTTGTTAAAGGAAATGGAAGAGAAAATGAAAAATATTAAGTATAATTTAAAGGCTACCCATGATAGGCAGAAATGTTATGAAGACAAGAATAGAGTTTTCAAAGATTTTAAAGTGGGAGAACATGTGTTCTTAAAAGTGAAGGTGAAAAAATGTTTTCTAAGATTAGGAACTTGC
Source organism: Picea glauca (assembly GCA_000966675.3). Taxonomy (NCBI): domain Eukaryota; kingdom Viridiplantae; phylum Streptophyta; class Pinopsida; order Pinales; family Pinaceae; genus Picea; species Picea glauca. The sequence continues at coordinate 152,899 of JZKD02S1814711.1, forward strand.
ATGAAGTTGGCAACGGGATATTGTGGAACTTTTGAAATATTAGAAAAGATAGGGCCAGTTGCATAAATGATAGAATTTTCTGCATCAATGTATTTCATGTGTAATTATTAAAGAAATGTGTGCATGACCCTAACCACATAATTGATTGGAATGTGATCTAGGTGGAGCACGAAAGGGATTTCCTGGTGGAACCAGTATGCATCCTAGATTGGAAATTCAAAGTGCTAAGGAACGACGCCTTAAGGCTGGTAAATTTTCAATGGACCTGTTATGGTCCTGAAAATGATACATGGGAGAATGAAGAAAACATGCAGGTAGAATACCCATAATATTTTGTCAATTTTGAATTAAAAAAAATGCAATACTTCGTTTTGAGCAGCTAGAGTTCTAGAACCACATCTCATAGTCCTAGCCAACGACACTGGGAACATTGATAAAAGAATGAATCATTACTTAGGATAGCCCTGATAAATAGATGGTACATCCTTTAGGTTATCCCTAATAAATTAATGGTGCATTCCTTAGGTTGATGAGTTGAGAGGAACATGAGATTATGGTTGGATTTGTTAAATTGTAGAATTTTATTTTCTAAGTATTGTGATGTAAATTTGCATATATGTATATCAACATAGTGTGCACTTAGGATGATGCACAATTGTAGTGGAGGGGGAATGTAACATCCCCACTATAATACCTAGTTTAATTAATGTTTAATGTAGATATATTATGTGGCTATGGCCGAAGTGATGTGATATGTGAATTGTATTTATATGTTTTAATAATAAAATGTGATGCCATGTGCTAAGGGGACATGGAAAATGGATGGGGGATGAATTAATCCACAAGAGAGGGGAGTGTCTAGGATAATGGCCAAGAGGGGTCCAAGGGGGAATTACCCATGCATATTAATTCAACCCATTTTCCTAAATTTGGAATTGGTATATGAACCTTCTAATTTCTGATTGAGTGTTCCCAAAGCCACTCCTTGAATACATGTAAGAGGGTGGGTGTGAGTGGTCACATCCCAAAGTTATTGGGCACATGGGGGTTGAGTAAAATCAACTTGGGGAAGTGTGTGAGTCAAGAAATCAAGACAAAGGAGAGAAATTTGTATGGGTTGGGACAATATTTTTAGACAATCAAGTTTTATGCATGAGGAGAAAGCAGAGAGAAATAAGGAGAGATTGAAGCTGGTGAAACCATGGAGGGAAAATTATAGAGAAAGATGGAGCATATTAGAGCGTATTTGGAGCTCTAAACTGAAGATCAAGGTTTTCAGGCTTGGAGAGTGAACTTCTACATGAGTTTCACTATAACAGTAAGTGTTTGTTGTTGGTTTCTGGTAGTTTTTCCTAGCAACAATATCCCTTGAGTTCCTAGTTGAGATATTCATGGTTACCCATGCCAGAGAGACCCTAATAAATGAATGGGATGCTCGAGGGACTGATATCATTGAAGAGGTACATTCCTTTGGTTGGGTAGGTCAAGAGGAAGAGAGATACTGGAAAATCAGGATAGTTATAGGAAGATACCAGTGGGTTGTGAGTTTTATGAGTTGTGAGTGGATTGTGAGAGACCACCCTATTTTGTGGATTGCTAGACTCAACTTGGGGGTGACTAACTGTTGATATTGGGAATGGTCATTTTATGGTTGGGTGGAACGCTTTTCCCAAGAGGTTGGTTGCACAATAGATTTAAAAGATCCTTTTTATGTTGTTGATGTGTTATTTTACATGTGTTATTGTTGTGCATGAACTCTATGTATTTCAGAATGATTTATATGCTAATGTGTTGAATTATTAATTTGCGTTCATATCTATTTATCTTGTTGTAAATGCATTAAATAAATGGTAATAGACAATAGTTGTTTCTAGTTGTAATTCGTAGCTAAAATATACATGGAATTAATTCGCTATGAAATAATTAAATTAGTTGGCAAAAATTTCAATTTTATGAGTATTTTGCATCGTAATGTTCCTCAGTTGGGTTGGGGGACATTATAGAAAACAACAGGTTCTAACGTTTTTTAGTGACTGTACATTTTTTTATCCTTAATTTTAACCAAGTGAATCCTGCAAGAGAAAAGTGAGCTTGGAATCAAGGTATGGCACATGGCACTGCTTTCCATTAACAATGTTAATTAGGTTCATTATCACAAGTCCCAATGCAGAGAGAGGTTTGTTGACATTCGTTGATTATTTTTTAAACAATCACCTTCAGTGCCATAACGCTTCTTCTCTTATGAACCCGCCAAATCTACCAAATGGAGAATCCCATGTAACATTTCATTCATAGAATAATTTTTTATTTGTGTGGAACAAGTGAATATACTATGTTAACGAATTCTTTCTTTGTTAATGTTTGTGACTACAAATTTTCTATTTTCATTTTCCTTAAAAGTAGAATAATCAAATCTTGAACATATGTCACCTCTACTTCAGTAAGATTATCCATATACACACCTTTCTTGTGGTCTTCTCTTACAGGTAAATTCATTAACGTGGGTTCCAAATGGTCTACGATTTGTTCATTGTATATCTCCAAGAAGAAACATTTGAAAGAAAACTTTACATTCATAAGTTTTAGAGAATATTCATCTTATATAAATGTTCAGTGATGCAAGGTGTCAATCCATGATCAACACTACTATTGGAATCCAATCCCTCAATTTCTCCAAGAATAGTATGGGTTTCTCCATTTCTTGTCTTATAGCTAGATTGCAGAAGCCATTCTTCTTTGTTGTCCTCTATTGATCAGAGGATTTTCTATAAACCTTGTTGGTGTTCACCAGAATACTTGGTATCAACCTCATCAGTGTTCACCGTCAGACTTTGTATCAACCTTGTTGATGTTCATCGACAAAATTTGTATCAATATTACTAGTGTTCATTACTTTCTTCGATGTTGGTTTGACATTTCCTTCTTTTTCCCTTCTTTCTTCAAGGTATGTGATCATGATTTGTTATGGGGTGTGTGACCTTTGTTACCTCAGTGCTAAAACTCTCTCCTACACATGTTCTTGAGTGTTATTTGAAACCTTTTTAACATTTAACATTTAAAAGAAATTTAAATTTAAATAATTTAATTCAAACTCAAATTATTTAAATCTAAACTACTAATCAAAACATTTTACTTTGTGTCTCATACCTTTTATTTGAAAAAAATTCAAATCTAAATGATCTATTTAAACTCAAAACCATTTAAATTTAAAAATGTCAACTTCACAATATTTTTCGAAGGACAAACACTTTACCCAAGCAATTTTGTGTGGTGGCACAGAAGCAGAGAAAGGATACTTGACCGATCACCTTAAACCTTACGCTAATGCCAATGGAGGAAATTCTAAATTCTCATAACTTTCTCATATGATCACCTATTTGATTTTCATTTTTTTCACCACTAAGAGTGTGGAGAGGTGCATCCGTAGAGCCCACTAAACATTCCATTCAATCATTCCATCTGTGTAATGATCAATGAGGATGATTTGGGCGATAACTCCCTGGTAATGGTTTTGGCACTTCCGGTACTTAGATTTTGATTCTCTATGTTGTGTTGGAATTGTAATGGAAGAAATAATATGACTGGCCCATTTCGGGGATCAAAAATTTACTTTGACGAACACCAAAAAATTAAGCTCAAAGGCATTTTTAATAAAATTTTGGATCTCGTTTTCGCTGCTACTTAGCCCAAATTCGATTTTGTAAGTCCCTGTTTCATATGTGTTGTATAGGCTCTTAGTTCATCCATTGACACTTAGGTGATGAGTCATTAACATGGAATTATAAATCCACAAAAAATAGCCAATTGACGTTCAAAGTTCTTAATACTATTTAGGAGTTGGAAGGACCAAATTTCATCCGAAGTCCATTTTAGAGTTAGCACAAGAGAAATAGGTGATGTGGTTCACCCATCTGATGCTAGATGACACTTTCACTAGCGAAACAGACCGATTTGATTATGACAAAGTAAACAAGCTAATGTGGTATGAAAATGCAAACTACCAGCGACACAAACTGATTTAATTATGACTGTGACCATGAAGCAAATCAGGTGCAGTAAGTATCAGTCACCAATTATCCGATTAGGCGTAGGAATATTAGTCATCATAAATGGTAGGAGACAAACTCATGGCACAACAAGAAGGATATAATCCAATAGGAGGATAAGATAGGCCTCAAGACGAAGGTGGACCTTGCTGACTGGGTCATCGTTGGCGAGAGGAATATGATCACTATTGGTACATTCAGTGCTAACGAGGGGTTGAAATCCTTCTTCTAGCGCATCAAAGAAAAAAGAGAATATCTTAGCAACAAGCAGTTTGTCAGTGAGGGAGAGATGAACCTCATCGACATGCAGTGTATCAGAGAGAAAGGGAGTAATGATATCGATATGTGATGTATCAATGAGGGTGAAGGGAAGTCAACTGGTGAAAGGAGCATGCATGGCAAAGAGAATCATGTGAATGCCTCCAGCATGCCGAAACTGATCACACAGACTCCACTAGTGATATAGATGTGTGTCAGTGAGTTTTAGTGGAAGAACATCGGTGTATCAACCAAGTTCGGAGGAAGGTGGCTGATGTATCAATGATGAAATCACTAGAGTGTCGACATTGTCTATGTTCATGGAAGAAAGAATGTGTTTTTCGGTACACTATGTATCGATGAAGGAAGAGGGAATTCGCTGAATTGTAGATCGATGGGTCAAAGTGATGTGAAGAGAAGCTGGAGATGGTAAATTGAGAAGGGAGGGAAGAAAAACTTGGGCTTATCCATTCACACGAGAAAGAGAGATAGAGCGTGAGGGTTCTAGTAAGAAGTTTTAAAGGGGGCCCCAATTTATTCTCTAAGAGATATGGTAAAAGCAAAAAATTGGGAGGTTTTTGTGCATGTGCAACAAATGGAGACACACTGGGTGAAGCCAAAATCTATGTTATCATTTCCTAACTGATAAGCAAAAAATGTAGAGGGTCATAAAATTACTTTTAAGATCAAAAAATATGAAAATAATGTTCAATAGTTACCTAAAAGATTCCATCATGGTGGGACCATTGGTGATGCTTTCATATCATCTAGTGAATCTTGTCTACTGTAAATAAAGGATGAATAATGATGAGATTTATTTTCTATTGAATTTGGGTTGGTATCTCAATCATGGGGCTGATATAGGTTTGGGATAATAATTTTTTTTCACTAGGTGTGTGTGTGTGTGTGTGTGTGTGTGTGTGTGTGTGTGTGTGTCATAGGTGTTTCTCCACTGCCCAGGAGTGTCCATATCCTCGATGGAGTCACCATGACCTCATAGACCTTGCTACAATGCCAACGAGAGTCCATAGCCCTGGCAAAGATATATGCATGTCCCCTAGTCTGGTCAAACTTTCCTTTCCATTCCTTCCCATTTTATTTAGTGCATGCTTAACATTCAACGGATGGGGAAAGAAATGACCTTTTATCTTAATAGGGGATGATTGTCATATTTTGAGATTTATTTGAATATTTTTTGCACCTGGATACATAAAGTTATCCCTTTTGGTTTTCAACCTTTAGACTTTGACACTTCACCCTTCACATGAGAAAATACTTAGCGTGTGGATGGTTCCCCCGTTACATAGTATCTGTTCACCATCCAATATGAAAGGATGACCATTGATTAACCATTATGTTAAGTCATGGCTTGATTTATGTCACAATATCCCACAATAGTCTTGATTTATATTCAAACAAATACCCCCTAGTTTATCTCATGAGCTAGGAAAAATATGCAAGATGACTTGAGCCTGTTACCAATGCGGAGGTGCTTCCTGTAAAATATAGACAAAGGTTAGAGGTCTGTATGTCATTATATACAAACAAGGATTATGATATAATTTGGAATGTATCTAAAGAAAAAAGATGATGAGGAAAGAAAGAGAAGAGATGTATTCATAATTAGAGATGAACTCAACCCAAGACCCTGCTACAATTGGAAAAAAAATCTTGGATAAATGATGACCAAAGATATGCATTCAACAAAGAAGAAAAACCAAAAAAAAAAGATCAGGACGCATGAGTGCTCCCAACATATTTAAGGATGTTAATGCATTGCAACCAAGAAGAAGTTTGCATCCTCTTGATCAGAATAATCCGTGTGAAAGTTAATACATGTATTATTTCATTCAGATGAGATTTGGTGCTAGCGTTGGTTGAGAGTTGCATCTCCTACCATGATTTTTGGAAATCAATTATCTCATCTCTACAACCTTGGGCTCTAGGGAGAAAGGATTTGAAGGACATTCTAGCTGTGACTCTCTATGTATCCCAACTCAAAAAGGATTGTAAGTTGCTTTATGTAGATAGACTGTGTAAAGAAGGATCTGTTCTATTAAGGAGTTGGCTCTGTGCCTTGACCTGATTTTGGGAAGGAGAATCTAGTGTGTTGTGCGTAGATCACCTGTCTAGTGCAAAGCTTGCCTCTGTGGCTTTGTGCATAGGAGCAGATGAATGTAAGAAGATTGAATACTAATAAAGAAAAATAATAAGTTGGTGGATGTAGCCCCACACTATGGTGAACCACATATATCTTGTGTCTTAATGTGCTTTGTGCAATGTGATTTATGCTTAGTGTTGTTATTCTAATGTATGATGAATGCATCTAATGTTGTTCTTAGTGCTTAAATATGATTGAATTCTAGATCTAAGATAATGCTATGTGCTAAATGATTGGAAGTTCTTGATCTCTATGGTTACTACGTTGATATGTAATAAGGGTTTTATCTGCAATGTTAATGAGATTCAATAACTAATGCATATTGTTGGCTAAGTGCTCTGTTATGTATTGTAATCATAGATATATGTCCCAGCTTTGTTGTAGGCACTTGATTCTTGCAACCCCCCCTTCCTCTACCTCAGGTGAGACTTCATCTGCTTTGCAGGTGTTGCCGAAAGGGCCGATAGTTAGGTTTTTGTTGGTGGGTTGTTGAAGCGTTGAAACCTGGGTCTTCCCTTGTTCCAAAAAATGGTTCTGTTGCCAGGACCTGAAACTGTGATTGTTGGGAACTAAAGAAAAGAGAAATCTCTATGCGTAGATCTGTTGTTGTAGTTCGCAGTATTCTACTTGACTTGAGAAGCTCTGTGCTAAAAAAGAAACTGGATATGAAGGAAAGAGGTAAGATCTTAAAGCTTTGTGCTTTGGTAAAGATGAGATAAGTGGAAATTTTTTCTTCGAAAGTATGAATCTAGGTCTATTTGATAGATTTTGTCCTAGTAGAAAACTAGGGCGTAGTTAGAAGAAAGAGTTGATCTGAATAAATTTGATAGAAATAGAGAAAAATATGTTATTCCTATGCATAAAAAGAATTGTTGGACTAATAAGTGGATGCAAGAAACTAGAAAGAATTTTTGCAGATTGCAGGTCCAACACTGTGATCCCAGTGCATAGTATAAGAGAGGTTGGGGATCGTTTAAAAGAAAGAGAGGATTGACACTGTGTTATAATTGCAGAAGATCACGACATATTGCTAAGGAATGCCCTAGTATAGGTCCTATTTGTCTTTGTTGTAAAGATATTGGTCATATGGTTGAGGATTTTCCAAGAATGATTGCTAAAGTTGAAAAGATGAACATGAGACAAGAAAACTATAAAGAAGGTCAAGAAACTAAGGATTTGTTAGTAAATTAGAAAGAGAAAGAATCAGAGAAATCTCAGACTATGTTAGTAGAGTTAAAAGAAGCAATGAATGACCACAAGGATGTTAGTTTGTCAGAGATCTTGAAAGAAAAACAATGCATAGTTACAAGGATAGAAGACTTTGACATAGACTGTATATTGGATGAAGAAGCACATGTGAATATTATGCCAGAAAGAACGTGGGAAATTTTGGGAAAGCCTGCTATGATACCTTCATCGGGAGGGATAGGCTTGTTTAAAGGAAAAATGATAACCCTATGTGGAAGAGTTACTAATATACCTATGATTGCTCATGAAATATCGACTGAAGAAGATTTTGAAGTCATTAAATTTGTTGAGAACAACGCCCCTTTTCCACTTTTGTTAGGAAAGACTTGGATTGAGAAGGATCAGATCAAAAGGAAACAAAGGAGGAAACTGTAGAAAAGAAAAAGCAAGAACTAAGGAATCTCATAGCTAGAAGAATAGATCAGTTGTTAGAAGAACATGAAGTTGATTCAAAGCAGTAGAATGAAAGACAAGTAGTTGTCAAAGTTGAACGAACGCAAAAATGTTGAAGGACCTACCCATGCAAGATAAAAATATAACTACCCTGGAAATCGTAAGAGAAGGGACATTAACCTCAGAATATTTAAGATCACATGAGCAACATGAAGTCACTTTACTAAGAGAAGATAATAATAAGAATGGAAAGAGGAATCCAGAGACTCAGATTGCAGTAAAGAAGGCAAGGAGGCTCAGTAAGAAGAAATCCAAGTTAGAAAAACTACAGAAAGTTCCAGAGAAGATTTCACAGGAGGCAGATCTACAGAAGTTGAACCTCGCCAGAATAGCAGAACCACGCAGAATGGGACTTCACTAAGGAGAAGCTATATGACCGTTGAAGGCACCCTGACCGTCAGAATAATGGTCTAGAATGGATATAAATACAGTTATTGATGGAAAGACTGTCACTGGACCTTTGGGACCATGCCATAGTAGATAGATTTGCATTGATTGAGGCATTCCTGCCCGTTGGATGAATCCACTATGACACTCTCTTATTTAACCCATTGGACACTGCACCGGGACCAATTTTTTCCACCCGTGATTATTCGAGCTAATAGAGAATCCATTGTATCACATTGTTCTTTCTAGAGCTCGCCACTCATTTGATTACCTTGCTTGTTTGTTCACCTACCTGATCTATTTGATTACAAGTGTGAATGTCGGGCAACATAGCACGTTAGAGAAATCTGTGGAGGATATTCTTGTAGAGCTCATGGCTAAGAAATTTATGTTTGTAGGAATACAAGCATCGTCAACTGAAGGATTGCGATCATCCCCCTCGACTAGACATCGCTCTAGATGGACCGTGACTGAAAAGAAAATCAAGCACCGTGATGATCTGGCTAATGCGAAGAAGATCTCGTCGGTCTTGCCTAAATACATACTGCCTTTGGTTGGCACAGTTAGCTGTGACAGTATCCCACGCGACTTTGAATATACGTTGATCACTGTGTACCTCTCAAAGGGGATACACACAGTTGGACCATAGTTAGGACACATCCCAGCTTTCAAGAACAATGACTTCAACCTTGGAGACAACAAGAAATACGCAATGCTCACGCCGCATCAGTATTTAATGAAGACGAATGGGAAAAAACTGTGCATAGTCTCCCAACTATGGATAAAGGAGCTCGCGAAATCCACAATCTTGAATGTGATGAAGATACCTCACTTTGGCTGACACTAGGAGGTTAACTCTTACATTAAACTCCTCCTATCATGATATCACAGAGGATATCTATGTCTTGACAGGCACGTCACTATGGATCCAACGTTGATCCACCTCATCACAGGAATGAGCATGCAAGGATCGAACCCTCAACAATTCTACCCAGGGAAGACTTCAGATCGCTCCCTGGCACATACATAAACGAGGATTATGACTATGTAGAGAAGGGAAAGAGAGGCTACAAGGTAGCCTCCATCTAGGATGGCATAATGCACCTATCTTGTCAACTTATAGTTGGCAAGCTCGTCAGAAATAACTATCCAAAACAAGTCACTGGATTCGTAGTAGACCTTGCAGGGAAGTGTGTAGAAGGAGTGAAAATGAACTGGGTGAGTTACCTCATCAACGAGATGGAGAAGGACTATCGTGAAGCATAGGATCAAGGCTATTAATTCTATTTCAATTGGTTACTGGTACTAATCACCTTTGTTTCTTGGCAGATGCCGGAAGGAGCGACATTTCCAGAAGTTGATTCATCGAATCCATTGGCCGCAAGGTTCACCACCTTGTGGTATACAAATGACATGTCAAAGCAGTGGCATTCAAACACTATCTTCCATTCTTACTACCAGTAGCTGAAGCATGATATTGAATAATTTCCATGAATGAACCCGAACACATTGCATCAGTACAGACCGCTAGCAAATTTCCATGAAAATCGACACTTTATTTACATCACCGCGTGTAGGGATGAGATTAAAGAGGAATTGCAGTCCTATTATAAGCTGACCGATGAATACATGGAGGAGATCATGAAAGATTGTCCAACAAAGTTCCTTGTACCAGTTGAGGATGAAGAACTCTTCGACCCCAAAATCATTGGAAGTCCCTTGGTCACCTGGGTCGAACATGATGGACAGAGTAGTCTGAAGAGAAAGAAGAAAAAGGAGGAAGTGCAGAACATAGAAAGTGACGAGGAGGACAATGCCTCAGAGGAAAGTAGGCCTGAATCACCCGCAGGAGGAGGAGGATACGAAGTGAATCCAGAAGAAGAAGGGGAAGAAGGAGAAAATCAAGGCAAAGGAAAAGTTACACAGTCGAAGGATCCCCCTACAGAGGCCGAAACATCGGAGAAAAGGAAGGTTTCTCCATAGAAACCCTCAACAAGAAAGAAGACCCACACCAATAAGCCTCAGTCGAAGAATGTGCTCATAGTGGATGATGTCGATCTCATCATCGCAGCTATGGAGGACACTTCAAGAGATATCTTGTAGATACATGGAGCGAAGTAGGAGACACGGTATGAAAGAATAGAGAAGGAGTTGAAGGTGATACATCAAGCCATCCATTCGAGCCACGCAGTACCTACTATGCCTTCTTCGTCGAAAATTGCAGAATTGGGGGACGAGCCCGCCCAATTATGAAGATTAGCAGATGCAACAGAGGCTCGACTTTAGTGAATCCAAGAAGAAAAGGAACATGCTACAGAGGCCTTGAAGAAATAAAAGGAGGAGGTATTAGAGAAACTTAGAGTTGCCCAGAAGGAGAAGGATGAAACTCGGGCAAAGTTTGAGCAGAACAATGCGAAGATACATGAAGAAAAAGACAAGATGCTAGTAGAGCAGACTACGGTCAAAGAAGCGGTGACTAATGCGGGTGACTAATGCACTTTTCTCTGTGTCAAGCTTGGCACAGGAGGAACCAGAGTCAACCGAGATGCAAGTAGGGAAGCTCACCAAAGCCATTCGATAGATTCAAGCACAGATAATGGAGTCGGAGCTCCAAGCAATGCCGAGCACTCCACAAAAAGTGCGTGACCAAAGGGAGGAAGTTGCCAGGAACGCAATAGAAAGAATCAGGGCACTTGCCTTAGAATTTAATAAATTAAGTAATCGTAGTGCACAGACCTATGAACACCTCGCAGAAGATCTGGAGCTGAGGAAACTGGAAGCACAACTATAGGTGGTGAAGCAACAAGCCTCCATTGTCCAAGCAGAGATGAAATCACTCACTGCAGTTGAGAAAATAAAAATATCCCAGGAACAACATGTAGTCTAGCAATAGAATACTTCCATCCAGGGTAGATTCATGGAGGTGACACAATGACTACAACTGGTGCATGACAAATCCTGCACTATTTTTGAAGAGATTGAAGGACAAGGCTCACAGCTGGATCAAATGCTTACGACAATGGAAAACCACCTCGAAGGGCCTGTTACAGAGTAAGTGATTCAGGATTTCTTCGAGCAGGAGGCTCTAGCGAAGAAACAAGTTGAGGCAGCTCAATCTAAGCTCGAGTCCTTTGAAGGAGCATTGCCCAGATCGTAGTGACTTGGGATGAGTCACAGGTGAGTGTTGGGGGCCTGTTGGCCCTTGACCAAGTTTTGAGGAAACATTGGTCATGTTTGACCACTTTTGGGATTTCGATAGGCCGGTCGAAGATGGAGCGCCCAGACAGAGTGGAGATCATGGGATCTCATGCACTTTGCGGGCTTGTGGACCCAACAAAGGGTTTTAGGGTTTATGTAATGGGTTGCGGGATGTCGGCCCATGGGTTTACCCATGATTAGGCCTCTTTGTAAATGTATAAATAAGTAGCTAAGAGATGTAAGAATCATGGTGTGTTTGGCTATGTGCATAATATGTTAATTTTGGCTTAGTGCAAGAGATTGTAAGTTGCTTTGTGCAGACAGATTGTGTAAAGAAGGCTTTGTGCTAGTAAGGAGTTGGCTCTGTGACTTGACCTGAATTTGGGAAGGAGGATCTAGTGGGCTATGTGCAGATCACATGTCCAATGTGAAGCTTGGATCTGTGGATTTGTGCACAAAAGTAGATGAATGTAACAATATTAAAGACTAATAAAGAAGAAGAAGAAGTTGGTGGACATAGCCCCACACTAGGGTGAACCACGTATATCCTGTGTCTTAATGTGCTTTGTGCAATGTGATTTGTGCTTAGTGATGTTATTCTAATGTATGATAAATGCATCTAATGTTGTTTCTTAGTGCTTAAAGATGATTGAATGCTATATATGAGATAATTCTATGTTCTAAATGATTGGAAGTGCTTTATCTCTATGGTTACTGCGATGATCTGTAATAAGGGTTTTATCTGCAATGTGAATGAGATTCAAGAACTAATGCATATTGTTGGCTAAGTGCTCTGTTAAGTATTGTAGTCACAGATCTATGTTCCATATTGGTTGTAGACACTTGAGTCTTTCAACCCCCCTACCTCTACCTTGGGTGAGACTTCATCTGCTTCACAGGTGTTTCCGAAAGGGTCAGTAGTTAGGGTTTTGTTGGTGCGTTGTTAAAACATTGAACCCTAGGTCTGCCCCTGTGCCAACACATGTCCTATGGTTGTGTAAAATTTGTTGAAGCCATTTGTATTCTTCAACTCATGTTGTATTCTTCAAGAGAGTAGAGGCTTTCACAAGAGGGATTTGCACACATATGGAAAAGACATATCACTAGCCAAAACTAGTGACCTATGATCTAAACCACTTTATTAATAGATTTCGAACATCGTTATTTGAACTGTTAGAAAATTTGACTGAAAGCAATGTCAAATAAGATAATTTCCTCCCAGAAAAAACATGTCTACGGGGATTTCAAAACCAAGACTAAAATTTGTATCTAGGCTAGTGTGGGACACCAAATAAAAGACAATGATTTTGGAAAACATAGGGGACCACACCTGTGTAGATGTCTGAAATCAAATCATCAGTCTTACCAGTTGATTTTTCTGATATTTTTTAGTCATAGTGTCATTCCTATATAAAAACAAAAGAGAAATATTGTATATAGCATGTTGAATGTTCGAGACACCTTCAAACTTCAAAAGACATGTTGAAACAGTCTTTTTTCTAGAACCAAGAAAATAAACCCGTGACACATGGAGAGTTGGTATGATTCTTTTTCAAGGACTTCAACGACATCTCCCTAATATGTAAAGTGTTTTTCAACATATGTTCTTTCAGCAGCTTAGGGTCATAAACTATTCAACTATGAATGTTAGAGTGGGTGTCACTAAATCAAAACATGAATCTTCTCGTAGAACTTTATAACAAATTTTGCACATGGTTTCCTCATGATAACCAAATTTAGTCCAATATTTCATTCAAACAACACAAAATTAAATTCATTAAATGGAAAGGAGAAATATTTTGTACAAAAAAAAACTTAAACAAAATCAAGTCATAACGAGCTATAAGCTAAACTAATCAGCGTGTGTATTTTATTGAAGAAACCAAGAGAAACCAAAATTTGTGCTACGTAAGCAGAAAAGGAAGAAAACGTCTAAATTATGAAAGCATAAAGTAAGAAAAAGAACCATGCTAATCCTATTCCTACTCTAATCAAGTAATGGCTAAGTGAAATCATAGTGCCAATATAGCTAATCAAGTAACTCCAAACCTGCAACCATATGTCCATCAGAAGTCAACTACAAAAAATGGAGTAGTGAGGGATCCAAGCTAGGAATAATTGATTCAGGAAAATCTCCACCTAGCATGTTAAGTTTGGAAGTGTTATTATTCATGGGAAATGTAGACATGAAGGATTCCTCCAACTAGAACATAATTCCATCACAAAATGTACAATGATTGGCATAGTGTTGTTGGAAGGGAATCAAAATTGAATGGCATGCATGGTGAGACTCATTAATGAAATTTGGATGCAATGTACCTTGTGAGAGAGTCTTGGAGTGGGTGGAATAATTCATTTCAGGGGCTGAAGTAAGATAATGAGCACTTGAAGTAATCATCAGTTGAAATTGGAGTGCCTCATTATCCAGGAAAATCTCCCTGGGTTCACATGTTACATAACCCACATGTTGAGAGGAAAGATGATAGTTGATAGTTTGAGGGAAACATTGGGTGAAAGATGACCCCAAGCCTTCTCCTATAACATCATCAAAATAATGTGAGGAGTGTTGGAGGATTAATATAGGATCCAAGGACGAGTGATGCATCTGCCCCTGAGGATTAATAGGTAATTTTAGAGCATATTTAGGTGATGGAATTTCTTGGATCATATTGATGTCTCCTATACTTTGCGTGGTGATGGGTTGTTCATTTGCTGTGATTTTTTCATGGGGATTTGTAAACTTGTTGTGATATGCATACCTTAAATTTTTTGTGACTAACATTTGTGCATCAAGGTCAGAAAATTCAGATTGCATAGGATCAACGAATGATAAGCTAGTACTCACATTCAATTCTGGAACAACAAAATAGTCATTAATAACAAATTCATCATGATAAGATTGTGATTCAATCTATTCTGTGAATGAAAAAGTACTTAGAAATTTGTGCATCCTAGATGGACTGTCATGAGGAATAATTTCTTGATCGATCACAACTTGGGAATCTTGTTTTTATGATTTATCATTCAATGTTCTGTTGTAATAAAAGTGTATAGGATGCACAAAATGATAAACATGTAGGTTCTCCTGTGAGTGATCAACGCCAAATAAATTTGTATAAAGAGAATGAATATATTTGGATTCTAAAAAATATGAGATTTATTCAATAGGAGATTTTTCATAGACCAAATTTTTCTCATGATTTTATGAAGGGGAGAAAATAGATGTTTCACATTCCAAGGCTAAGGGTTTTGAGATTTCCGGTACGAATTTCCCCATAGTTGTGACAAAGTGTTGGTCAGAGATCATGTACCCTGTATCCTTTGTGGTTAGATCTATATCTAGTGAATGATACATGGATTGATCATTTATGCAAACCCCCACCACCTCTTGGGGCTCGTACGACCTCTTATTCTAAGGATCGATCATCTTTGGAGATGAATTAGCTCTTGGGTTCCTTCTGAACCCTCGAAATCATATACCGCAAGCCTTATTTATTCTCCCTGCATCTAGATCTACGTTCGCAAGGGTCTATTTACCTAAGGAGATAAATCCATGTGACCTCGAACCAAAACCGTGGGATAAATATCTTTAACCCATAGGAACTCTGGCACTTCGAAGCTCCGGGCTTCAGGAGTTCCAACTACACACCACATAAATTTTCCTGAACGTCGAATTCGTTGAAAACCAAACTATGGTGGAGATCAAAAAATCTCAATACACACTGAGATCTATGAATCACAAGGATTTCAGGAATCCGGACTTTGGGAGTCTTCCATGCTCCAACCCGCACTCCCTCCAAATGAACGAACTCCAAAATAGTGGATTGGATGACTGACACTTACCTCAGATCAATGGTCCCTGTTTACTCTGCGCTCCAGGCTTCAAATTTTTCACAACATAACACCTCAAATACTCTGAAGTGATGAACTGGTGAAGTCACGGAGGGTCTCAATTGATGGTCCACACTTCCACACCAATGGATGGTCGATACCTACTCTGGCCTTCGGGCCTTCAGGAGTTCTCGACTCCAAACTCTTTACACCTCCATTTTTACGGACTACCGGACTTTCGAATAGTTGTAAATCTTCCAACATGTGTCCCTAAGGCTAATGGTTAGGATCTTCTCTAGCTTCGGAGCTTCGAGTTTTTCTTGTTCTCTCTCCTCATCACCTCAAATATTCCATATAGTCGGTTTTCTAAACCTTGCTGGATCTGTGGACATGTGTCTTCGTTAATGGATGGTCCAGGTTCACTCTAGATCCTCAAGACTTCTTGAAACTTGTCTCCTCCATGACACACACTCGAAAACTTCTGAATACGTGAAGTCCAAAGGACTTGAAGGGTTATCACCCACGCACCTTTTATAGATTTGACGGTCATGAAAGATCTAGTCTTCCTCTGAATGGATCTCATCTGCTCGACCTTGAAAATGAAAATGTTTCTTCCTCCAAAGGATTTTTGTTCGCTATTCCTCTTGATATTTATCACTCGAAGTGATTTCAAACCTCATGCTCACACCTTGTGATACTTCTCTTGATCTTAAGACTTAGAAAATATCCTATGCACTCGCGCTTTCTCACCTTGAAAAGTTTTCAACATTTCACTAAGTGTTGGCCTTGTGCACACCTTGCATGGGTATTCTCGATCTTTTATACTCAGACGAGTATATGTACACTCCTTTCACTCACTCTATGAAGTTTCACTCTATCTCTCCTGAGCTATTGAGTCTGAACATGACTCTGCCTTCGCACTCCTTGCGTGGCACTGTGCACTCCTTGCACCACAATTTCAGAAGAGAAATAATTGAAACTTATAGAACATCACAGGTTCATTCATTTAACCATAAAATGCACACACAAGCATACAAAACACAGAAATAAAGTAACACAACATTACCGAGTTAACTCATAGATGCACAACTCAGAGATTTGAAACAATTCTCCTTCTATTATATTACCTCAAAACAACATTTACACAGTGTTCTTGCAGCTCTAAACTTCTCTTCTTTAGCAAGATAACAAAATAAAATCCAACAACAATTACAATATTCTTCAACATCTCTTCAACAACCTCATTTGGGCATAGATTACACATACTTAAACATGGAGGGGCTTCTCGAGCCTTCCTACCGACTACTCTATTGCTTTCACATCATAATTAAAGCATTATACCACTAAGCTTATTACAATAAATGGATAATTACAACCCAAATATGAGTTGATGCTCGATATTTGTACAATCCTACAACTAATTAAGGATATTACAATATTCCATGATCTCATATAATGGCTCAAGCCTCAAAACATTAAAGGGTATTTAATCACAATACTTTCAAAATATCAAAATGACGTTCTCCCCTTAGAGTCCAAATCAGTTTTAATGTCCAAGTTGGATTCTAATTTTTCCTCCACTTGTTGTTGTGGGGTATTCTACCCTACGGACTAACAAGCTAGGGCTTAAACTTGCATGCAGATCATGACCCTTCATAAACTACTTTTAACCCTCTACCCCAAATCTAAAACCCTTTTTCACATGCACACATGGGAAGAATCAACTAACCTTTTTATCGACGGTTGGTGTAGATCCTCCGTTGAGCTTTATCCCCTTGCTTCTGCTGCTCCTTCCAAAAATTGATCCTGCAATCAAGACAAAACTATGCATGCATGCTATTGTTCTACTAGAGGATTAGAGATTAAACACAAATCAAATAAAACATATAAAACTCGTGTATTTGGGACGGGAAAAGTATCTTTTTATTAATCTCAATCATGAATCAACTTACAATGATTATAGAGATCGAACACCGTTCCTTGATCCTGGTCCTGGGCTCCTCCTCTTCTTTTTCCTCCAACTGCTTTGCTTGAATTCTCCTAAAGCTTGAGGAAAGGCTAAAGGGTTGGGACAAAACGGATTCGGAAATTGGGCAGAGTTTCTTTGCTATGATTTTTTCTTCTTTTGAATAGTACCCCTACCCATTATTTTATAGTCTAGAAGGATCTAGGGTTTTAGACGGACTCTCGGCCATGCATGGCTGGGAGTTCCAGTTAACCGACCCAAAGCTTTTCGTCCCGGCAGAAACTTTCCTGATTTTTTGCTTTGTTAGGTAAACGCTTGTTGTAGTGGGACAACCCGCATTCCAATGCATGCAGTATAAGGCCTTCTAGCATTCCAATGTGCCCAACAGTGGGTTAGGGCGCAGGTTACTCGTTTTAAGAGGTTTTTGAAGAGTCTGTTTAGCATGGCTTTGGAAATGAAGGGCAATGAGTTGGCCTGATGCCAGGTAAGCATGGATGGTGCAATTTAGGGTTCTAACAGATGCCCCCTAATGTGTGAGGTCAGAAGAGGATCTGATGGCCGAAATACATTACCAATTCTTTACCAATCTGTACTGATATGTTGAATGAGTGAGCCCATGAATCAGGAATCAGGAGGTGCCGTCTGCAAAAAATATCAAATGTCTCACCGAGGCGGGCATACCCATGCTCAGGATAAATCAGAACCATGGCTGCCAATCAAATACACTGTAGATCCATGTCAAATAACTATAAAGAGTAGCCGCAAACAAGACACAGCGTAGTTACATCTCGAAATTAGAAAGATATACATATAAAGTATCCATCTCTCAGAAGCTGATTTGGCCTGATGGATGTACTTCAGAGCTCGAGCAACAACTTCAAAATCTTATACAACTCGGGTAGGAGTGTAATATGAGTGTACGACTGCACTACCCAGAGGTCTTCGACGACTCGTCGGTTGAGGACTTGATAATCTTGATGATTGGACTGAAGGCTTCAGTGATTTCGAACAAAGACTTGATTGGACGTTTAGGATGGCCGGGTATGCGGAAAAGAGACATATTGCAGAGGGGCCGACTCAGGCTAAGTAACAAAACTTCCCTTGGACAATAGCACGGAAAGTGATAAGACTCAGGCATCATATCTGTTAATCATAAGTCTATGAAGCAGGAGGCAACGCAAACTCTCCATATGTTTGGAAGAGTAACCAAACGGTGGAGGACACAACTCAATA
>JZKD02S1814711.1:180118-224561 GCA_000966675.3 Picea glauca
AACTCTCGGCCATGCATGGCTGGGAGTTCCAGTTAACTGACCCAAAGCTTTTCGTCCCGGCGGAAACTTTCCTGATTTTTTGCTTTGTTAGGTAAACGCTTGCTGTAGTGGGCCAACTTGCGTTCCAACGCGTGCAGTATAAGGCCTACTAGCGTTCCAACACGCCCAACAGTGGGTTAGGGCGCGGGTTACTCATTTTAAGAGGTTTTTGAAGAGTCTGTTCAGCATGGCTTTAGCAATGAAGGGCAATGAGTTGGCCTGATGCCAGGTAAGCATGGATGGTGCAATTTAGGGTTATAACACTTGTCCTCTTTGAACATTGATGGTGATGCTCCTGCAACATACACCTCAGGAAAAAAATATTCATGGACTCCTGTCCATGAGCTCCTCTATTGTCTTTCCATGCTTTTGGATATCAGTTTCAGTTATCCAACTGGTATGTTCTTCTTGATTATCTTTCCACTTAACCATATACTCATACTTCTTAGAAATCCTCTGATCTAGAATCTTCTCTATATGTGGCTTCTTTGTTATGGGAATATGTTGCTTCCACTGAATCTCCTCCTGATCATCTTTCCCTTTTGTATCATTCATCATGTAAGGGTATAATTCTGCTACATTGAATATGGGTGATATTCCTATGTCATGTGGTAATTCAATCTCATAAACATTTGCAACAAATTTTCTGAGGATCTTACATGGTCCTATATTTTTTATCTTCATTTTTTTATACTTCCATTTCAGAAATCTTTCCTTCATTAGGTGTGCTAAAACTTGATATCCAATCTCGAAATTAAATTCTCTTGTTTTATAATCTATTCATCTCTTGTATTTCTAGCTACTATCCTGTAGTTGTCCGTTGATCTGATCATGTAACTTATGCATTTCTGTAGTAAAACCCTCTACTCCTACACCTTGGAATTCATCTCTTATCAAATCTCTCAACTCTAAAATTCCTCTTGGATGCATTCCATATACTATCTGGAATAGACTCTTACCCGTACTCCTATTCAGTGATTCATTATATGCAAACTCTGCTTGGGAAATAATTTGATCCCACTCAATGTTATGTTTAGTGACCAAACTCCTCGAAAAATTTCCTAAGCTTCAATTTACTACCTTAGTTTGTTCATATGTCTGAGGATGATATGTTGAACTAAAATAAAAACTCATCCCCAACTTCTTCCATAAATTCCTCCAAAAGTGTCCCACAAATTTGGTATCTCTTTCTGAGGCTATACTCCTGGGAAACCCATGTAATCTCACAATCTCTTTGAAAAACAAAATGGATATGTGAGTAGCGTGACTGGTCTTCTAACATGGTATGAAATGTGCCATCTTTGAAAACATGTCAGCTACCACAAAGATAGAATTATTTCCCCTCTGGGTTCTTGGAAATCCCAGAGCAAAATCCATACTTATGGCATCCCACGACCTGTCTGGAATAGAAAATTGTTTATACAATCCAATGTTCTATTTCTTTCCATTAGCATATTGGCAGATTCTACATTTGTCCATGAATTTATTTACATCAGACCTCATGCCTGTCCAGTAGTACGAAGAACTCAATTGAGCATATTTATTTTCATGGCCAAAGTGTCCAACCAATCCTCCACTATGCTTCTCCTTCAACAATTTATCCCTCATTGAACATTTTGGGAAACACAACTGACTTCCCTTAAATAACAATCCATCATGGATCATGTATTCAATCCATTGATTTATGTCCCTTAGCAAAGGGTTCTCACGTGCTTCATAAGATTATTTTAAGTCTCGATCTTCTTGATAGATATCCTTAAGGAATATATTTGCAAAAAGAAATGGATACATATTATTATCAAAAGATGCTTAACACAGAATAACAAATATACAGTAAAACCAATTTCTATTCAATAAGGAAATAAGTTGAAACTGTAAAATTCAACGGAAACAAGCTTGCTAGAATGGTGGTGGCTTATCTCTGAGAAGATATGTGATGGTTACACTCATTCGCAAGAAGATGATTACAATGAGGCTCTAAATACAATAAAAACAATGTCAAAAACCCTAGACATCAAGAAAACCTAACCCTAGGAAATGAAGCACCAAAAGTCATGTGGGCCCCGTTTGGGTAAGTTAGTACATAAACTTCTCGTGGTTGTAATTTTTGCATACAATATTCATTTTAGGCACACAATAGTGTGTTGGAAATGTCTATCTAAGGAATACGCATTTTTCGCCTATCTATCTAAGGTTATTTTGATTATGGCGAGCCCTAAAAAATGATGTTTAGGGCCTCAAATGGCCCCGCAAGTCAGGGACCAAAAAAATAGGGAAAAAACTGTCAAACTGGAAAACTACCAAAATGAGCCAGTTGGAATAGGTGGGAGGCCACCAAAATCCATCTGGATCAATCCTCCCCCCTTAGGAATAAATGTTCTCCATTGCATTGAGTTCCCCCATCAGATGAGGAAATTTCTGTTGAATTTGGCCCCGGGTGAGCCACTTGCCTTGGTGCAAGAGCTTTCGTGCTTTGACCACTCGATAAAGCTGGATCCTTTGCTGGTGAGTTCGCTTGATCCGTTTGTCCACAATATGATCACTCGATGCTTGTTGTATGCATTCAGGGTTGAGCTCTGTTGGTTTCAAATGTTCTGCTATCTCTGATGTGTCCAATAATGGTGGGAAATATGGTCGAAGGATATCCATGTTGAACATTGGGTGCAAGCCAAGGAAAGGAAGAGTTTTTAGCTTGAAATAATTATCACCCACAACCTTTGTGATGGTGTACAACCCATAACAGAGTGGAAGAAGCTTCCGATGGGGTCTTGTAAGGTGCTCTTTCTGCAAGTGCAACCAAACTTTGTTTCCCACTTGAAACTTATGTGGAACCTTGTGTTGATCACGGTGCTACTTGTACTTGTCATTGGACTTTTGTAGGATATCCTAAACCTGTTGGCGTATGTGCTGGATCCACTCAATGAACCGGGTGGCTGTGTCCACTTTAGTTGGAGAAAGATATGAGTCGGCCAAGGTGACCACAAGGGGTAGTGAAAAATCTATGGGACCCAATGGTTGGAATCCCAACCCCACCTAAAAGGGGATGTGGTCGGTTGAGATATGCAAGGATCGGTTGTAGCTATGTTGAACATAAGGGAGAATCTCATCCCATGCATGAGGGTTCTTGGAATTATACATGCGTAGGATATACACGATCATTCGATTTATGACCTCAGTTTGGCCATTTGACTGGGGGTGGAAGGCCATGGATTTGGTGTCCAGCAGTGACCAGAGGCTTGACCAGAATCTGATAAGAAATTGATTTTCCCGATATGAGATAATGGTTTTTGGGATTCCAAAATGTACCTAGACTCATTCAAATAAGATCTTGGAAGTGGCCTCTATTGCAATGCTCTTCTTGCAGGTGGCCATAATCGCCATCTTAGAAAAGTGATCCACAACCACAAAAACACAGTCATTGCCCCGCTTGGTGGAAAGGAGGCCCAACATGTAGTCCATTGAGATGGATTCCCATGGCCTATAAAAAGTAGGAAGAGGGGTGTACATGCCCTATTTCTTAGTGGCCGCTTTGGAAATCACACAGGTAGTGTAGGAACTGATATACTTTTTGACCTCCTGTCAAATTTTTGGCCAGTAGAAATGTTTCTGTAGCATTTCCACTGTCTTTTCGACACCGAAGTGTCCTGCCACCCGAATGTAGTGGGATTCCTAGATCATCTTCACTCGCTCACTTGATAGAACGCAGATATGGCCCAAACGACACAACAACTCGTCTTAAAAATGGAAATTAGCGATAACTGTGTTTGTGGCCAACATTTGGTGGGTGGTGGTGAAGTTTGGTTCTATATCATAGAGTTGGGGCCATCTAGAGGTCTCATGGCCACAAGATTCTAGCACTGTTATGAGTGTCGCGACTGGTGGTCTGCTACGAAAATCAACGATGCGATTGGTGCTTCCCATTTTATACTTGATGTTAAGGTTGAATCGTTTCAAGTACGTGGACCACTTCTGATGTTGGTCATTCTGCAATTTTCCTTATGTCTGCATGAACTGCAGTGGCTTATGATCAGTGTGGATGACTGTCTCCTTCCAAAGAATGTATTGTCTCCATGGGAGGAAGGCTTGCACAATGGAGTACATTTATTTGTCACAAGTAGGGTACTTACAGGCAACATCTGATAGTGTATCACTATGATAGGATACGAGGTGGCCGTATTAAGTGAGAATGGTGCCTACAACATAGTTTGAAGCATTTGTCTCGATCTCAAAGGGTTTCTACAGTTCTGGTAGTGAAAGTAATGGGGATGAGCACAAGCGTTGCTTAAAATCATCAAACACTTGTTGTTGGGACTAGCCCCACACAAATTTCTTCTTACCACCACCCTTGGTTACTTGGATGAGGTCCCACGCAATATGGGAGAATCCCAACACGAACCTGTGGTAGAAATTGGCAAGGCCTAAGAAGCTCTGAAGCTCAGTGAGTGTGGTTGGGGCTGTCCAGTCATGGATGACTTGGATTTTGGTTGGATTTACATGTACACCATACTGATCAATGATGTATCCTAGGTAATGAACCATGTCCATGTCAAATGATCATTTTTCCAAGTTGGCGTAGAGCTAGTGTTGTCGTAGGGTGTGAAGAACTTGTTGAATATGTTGCAAGTTTTTTTCCCAAGTCTGGTTGTAAATGAGGATGTCGTCTAGATACTCCACTACAAAAGTATTGGTGAATGGTCACATGATATCGTCCATCATCCTCATGAAAGTGGTTAGAGCATTTTTCAAACCAAAGGGCATGACCAACCTTTCAGAAAGACCTTCCTTTGACTTGAAGGCAGTCTTCCATACATCTGTCGATTCTATCGGGACCTGGTGGTAGCCAGACTTCAGATCAATATTACTGAAGTTTTTGACTCCTGTGAGATGATCAAGGCCGTCATCGATTTGGGGAATCGGGTGCCGGTTTTCGAATGTGATTTTATTCATGAATCGGTAATCAATGCAGAGTTGTTAGGTTCCATATTTCTTCTTTACCAACACGATTAGGCTCCTGCAAGGTGATGAGCTGGGACATATGTGCTCTTTGTGGAGGAGTTGTTGGATCTACCACTTGATATCCTCATTCTTTAACAGAGAGTGGTGGTATACTGGCCCATTGGGAAGTGGTGCGTTGGGTGTTAGATTGATGGGGTGCTTGACCTGAAATTGCAGAGGTTCCCCAGTAGGTGAGGAGAAGATATATGAGTAATGTTCCACAACCTTATCCACTTGGTTTTGCTGTGTGGAGAGGTCGACTGCAGAGACCCTAGTTGTGGCTACAATATTTTTCTCATTTTGAGAGTGAATCAAGAAGAAGACAAACTTCCTTGTCTGAGAGATGACCTTCCTGCATTGCTTGGTAGAGATCAAGGAAATAACACTAGGTGGGACTGCCTCAAGTATCCTATACAATTTATTGTTCAAAGTAATAATAACACTGTGAGGCATAGACTCATATATAGCATGAAGTTTCCATAAATATGGTTTTCCCAAAAGAAAATTACAAAATTTGAGAGGGCCCACATCACACAATACCTCATCTTTGAAGGGCTTCATTTTGTATGAAAAGTGACATTGTTGGATGACGCAAATGTCGCTTCCTTGGCGGAGCCATCCGATGGTGTAGGGATGCAAGTGAAACGTTATCAGCAGGGAGAGTCGCTTGAAAACCTTTACTGAGATGAGGTTCTTCTGGCTAACTCTATCAACGATGAAGTGCAGCAGGGTACCCTTCACCCACATCTTTGAACGAAAAAGGCACTCGCCTTCCTCTGGCTTGTCTTGTTCACCAAGCTAGATCTTGGTGGTAGAAACGATAGCACTGGGTTCTGCATCAATGATCTATCTCCCCATTTCTAGTTCTTACTCAAAATCAGAACCCACATATGATTCAGAGGCTTTAACTTCAACCACCAGTGTCTTCTTTGAGAGGAAATCAACATTGTTATGCCAGGGGATCTTATGGAAGTCGCACCACTTCCTGATATTTTTCTTTGTCTTTCCAGTATTCTTCTTTGCTTGCGGCATAGACTGGTTTTCCTGAGGTTGTTCTCCTTTTCTCTATCCTTTTTTCTGCGGGTTGGGGCTGCCCTTTCCTAGATTTTTCTGTGAGGGATTCCTAGGCCCAAATTGTCGAGTCTTTTGTTTGAGCTTATGCTAGATTTTGAAGGCATATCGGTAGGCTACGCCCAAGGATGAGATGTCCAAAAAATCCATTTTGGATTGGATGTACCTATGAATATCGTCGATATACTTGAGCACTAGATGTCACTCAGAATATTTGATACCCATCTTGGTGCGCAAGGTATGGAAGATATTTGTGAACTCGGGGACTGCTTGGTCTCTTTCCTGCCCCAACATGGTCCATTTTGTTTATAGGTTGTCATAACTTCCAAAAGGGTAGTATTGTTCCTTAATAGAATCCTTGAAGGATTCCCAAGTGATTGCAACTGTAAATAACGAGGGTTCCTCTGTTTCCTTTTTCTCACAGAAAGTTTCCCACCAATCTTTGACATGGGGGACAACTTTGAGGAGCACAAAAGTAATTTTTTCTCTATTCAAGAAGTTATGGATAGAGAAATACCCTTCTAGCAGATTCAACCATTTTTCTACCACATATGCGTCTATCCGACCTTCAAATATAGGAATATAGAACTTGATTTGTATCTTGAAGGGGGCGGTGCCTCTGTTTGAGGACGATGCATCGCCGAAGGATTTGCGCAAAACTATCCATCATCTCATTCCTCTGTTGGGTGAGGGATTCCTCAAGCAATATTTTGAAGGGATATCTTGTCCCATCATCTTTATTTTCTTCTACCATGAGAGATCATTTGGGAGTGCGAGAGATTTTGTCCTCAAGAGAAACAAGCTCGAGACCCAATTATTTTTACCCTGACCTCGTTGGGGGCATGCATTAAGAACGACAAGGAACAAACTACTATGATACCACTGATTTAGAATAAATTTGCAGAACAAAATGAATATATATTATTATCAAAATATGCTTAACAAAAAATAACAGATATACAATAAAATTGGTTTCTATTCAATAAGGAAATAAGCTGAAATTGTAAAATGCATTAGAAACAAGCTTCCTAGAATGGTGGCAGCTTATCTCTGAGAAGAGATGTGACAGATGCGCTCATTCACAAGAAGATGATTACAATGAGGCTCTAAAGGCATTTTTACAATAAACAAGAATGTCAAAAACCCTAGACATCCAAAAAACCTAACCCTAGGAGATGAAGCACCAAAAGTCATGTGGGCCCTGTTTGGGTAAGTTAGTACATGAACTTCCTGGGGTCGCAACTTTTGCATACAATCTCCATTTTAGGCGCATGATAGCCCATTGGAAAGGTATATATAAGTAATACACATTTTATTACTATCTATCAATGGTCATTCTGACTGTGGTGAGCCCTAAGAACGTTGTTTAGGGCCTCAAAATGACTCGGCATGTCAGGGACCCGAAACTAGGAAAAAAATGCCAAACTGGAAAACTGCCAAAATGAGCCAGTTGGAATAGGTGGGAGGCCACTAACATCCATATGGATCAGTACCTTATAAAATATTTCTCACATGCTTCATAAGCTTCTTTTAAGTATAGATCTTCTTGATACATCTCCTTGAGGTGTTCAAATCCTAAGGTCTCCACTTGTAATTCCTGCAAGATCAAACATCTCCTGCTCAAAGCATTTGCAACTTTGTTAGCGCTTCCACTAATATTATTAATAACAAAAGTAAAATTATGCATGAATTCTACCCATTTGGCATGTCGTTGGTTAAACTTCTCTTGTTTGGTTATAAACTGTAAAGCTTGATTGTCAGTATATAAAACAAACTCCTCTAGGATAAGATAATGCCTCCATTTTTTCAAGGCTTGAATTACAACATAAAACTCCTTGTCATATGTGGAATAATTCCTCTTGAAATCATTCATCTTCTCACTGAAATAAGTGATAAGATTATTGTCTTGACTTAAAACTGCACCAATGGCTACTCCACTTGCATCACATTTAACCAGGGAAGTTTTCTTAAAATCTGGCAAAACTAAAATAGCTTGTTCTTTTATCTTTTCTTTTAACACTCTAAATCCCTTCTCATATTCTTTTGTCCAATTAAAATATCTATTTTTTTTTCTTATGGTATCCAGTATGGGTGCATAAATACTGTTGAAATTCCTGATGAAATTCCTATAAAAACTTGCGAACCCATGAAAAATTCTTACTTCAAACACGCTTCTTGGAGAAGGCCAATATATTATTTCCCTCACCTTATTTGGATCCATCTTCAATTCATTTGAAGAGATTACGAGCCCCAAATATATAATTTATATTTTCATAAAAGAACATTTCTTCAAATTCACCAAGAGCTTCTCCTGCTGCAACTTTCTCAACACCATATTCAAGTGTCTGAAATGATCCTCTTAAATCTTATTGAAAATTAGCATTTCATCTAAATAAACAATCACAAACTTACCAACAAAATCTTTGAGTACTTCATTCACCAATCTCATAAACGTACTCAGTGCATTTGTTAAACGAAATGGAATAATAAGCCACTCATACAATCCTTCATTTGTCTTGAATGTTGTCTTCCATTCATCTCCCTCTCTCATTCTGATATGATGATAACAACTCGTCAAGTCTATCTTGGAAAAATAACTATCTCCACTCAATCAATCCATTAAATCATCCATTCTAGGTAAATGGAATCTATACATGACGGTTATCTTGTTGATGTCTCTAGATTTTGTATAGATTCTCCAACCTCCATCCTTATTCGGACTCAACACAATTGGTACAACAGACAGACTCAAACTTTCTCTGCCCGAACCTTTATCCAACAATTCTTGGACTTGCTTCTTGACCTCTTCATTCTCTTGAGGGGTCAATCTGTATGTTGCTTTGTTTGGAAATATTTCTCCCTGAATAAGGTCAATATGGTGACTAATGATTCTGATGGGTGGTAAAGAGTGAGGTAACTCATCCACCACAATATCAACAAACTCATTTAATAACTCCTAAACTTTTACAGGAAAATCATTCATAGAAGTGCTTGTAAGGATGAATGTCGTCTTGCCTACGACAACACATTGCATTTCCTACTCCTTCTTGACTTCTTTCTAGACTTCCTTCCCTCTCATGAGAAGTATACTAGGACTAGCTTCTTCCTTGACTCCTTTTTCTTTTATCGACAACAACATATGCTTACACTCATTCTTCTAAAGGGTATAAATATTTTTTCTACCATCATGTATAACATTCCTATCATATTTCCACGGTCTTCCCAAAAGAACATGAAAAATGTCCATAGGTATGACATCGCATAAAACTTCATCTTTATAACCACCTAATTTTAATTCAACTTTTCATTGTAGACTTACCATAACTTGATGGCCTTTATGCAAGCATGATACCTTGTACGGATTAGAATGTTCAGTCCTCTCCAAATTTTGGTTTTCCACCATCTCTGTGGATACCAAATTATTAGTTCTCCCACTATCTATGATCACTTTGCATACCCTATCTTTGTTCTTGTAAGTAGTACTGAATAGAATGTTCCTCTGGAATGGTTCTCATGCTTCCTTCTCTAGATTTACGAGAAAGTTTCTCATCATGAGTGCTCTTCCTTCTTCCACTACTTCTTCCTTCATCTTTGTCTCCACATTCCTCTTTTGCGCTTCATAAATGTGAGCTTCTCCAGTTCCTGTATTTTTCTTCTCAAGAAATTACCAAGAAATGTGTCATGTTTTTCCATAGGCATAACACTTCACTTCTCCTCCTCTGCCTCTTCCTGTTCCTCTGAGAAAATAGTTTCTTCCTCCATAGATTCCTCCTTTAGAACTTCCTCCTTTCTTTGTTTGACTATGATACTTTCCATATTCTCCTCTGGGATTCTGGAATGTTTCTCTGACATTTCCTCTTCCTCTGTTAGGACTCTTTCCTCTGTTCCTTTGACTCTGCTTCATTGCCAACTTTTCGTCTTCTTTCAGGGCTACCTGATAAGCATCTTCCATTGTTCTCATTGTCATCATGCTAATCTCATCCCAAATTTCATATCTCAGGCCATTAATGTACTGATAAAATTTTCTTCATCATTCTCCCTATGTCTTGATCTTATGTTCAACTTGTAAAACTCTTCAGTGTACTCCTTCACTGACAAACCTTTCTATCTCAATTTCTGCAACCTTTCGAATAGATTTATCTGATAATCCTTGGGTATGAATTTAGCCTTCAACTTAGCTACCATTCTATCCCAATTATTAATCTTTGACTTTCCTTTCCATCTTCTGTCATCTTGCAATTCATCCCACCATAATGCTGCATGTCCCTTCAATCTGGTCACAACATGCTTCACCTTCTTCTCATCATCAATCTCCTCGTAGTCAAATTACTTGTCTAAAACACTTATCCATTCAAGTAGTTCTTCCACATTCATATTACATCCATACAACCTGAGTGGGACTAATGGTTAATAACATGTGTTTCCTCCTAATAGGTTACATGTTCAAATCCAGAGGGGGGTAGGGTATGTATACCTCTGTAGAATTTACCAGTAAAAATCGTTGGGAGGAGGGATTCTCATGCACCAATTTGGTGTCTTTCTTGGTTGTGACCTTAAAAATAAATTATTATTATTGTTATTGTTATTATTATTATTATTATTATTATTATTATTATTATGGGACTTCTAGTTTTTCTCTGGTTCCCAGCTTGTCAACATCTCTCAACAGTCGCTCCTCTACTTCTTGTTCTCCTGCAACTTCTTATGCTTCTACATCTTCATTTTTTAGATTCACTGACATCACCAAATTCAGGTTCTCTTATCTACGTTCTCTCCATGGAATCCAACCTTGCACGAAGTTGTCTCATCTCTTCTCTCATGGCTGCATTGACCAATGGTATCTCTCTGTGTCTCCTTAGCGACATGATTCCAAATTTCCTTTCACACAGAGCTTAATTTCCTGCTCTTTATACCACTTTATGATATCAGACAAATATTTTCCTTTGCCTATTGTCTGAAAACAAAATGTTCACTCTGATACCACTTGATGCAAACCCCCACCACCTCCTAGGTCTTGCATGACCTCCCGGTCTAAGGATCGATAGCCTTTCGAGATGAAGTATCTCTCGGGTTCCTTCTGAACCCTCGAAATCATATACCACAGGCCTTATTTCTTTTCCTTGCACATAGATATGTGTTCGCGAGGGTCTATTTACCTAAGCGGAGAAATCCATGTGACCTTAGGCCAAAACCTTGGGCTAAAACTCTTTAACCTATAGGGACTATAACACTTTGGAGCTCCAGTCTTCGGGAATTCCAACTACACCCCACAACAATTTTCTTGAATGTCGAATTCGTGGAAAACGAAACTACGGGGGAGATCAATGACTCTCAATACATGCCGATATCTATGGCTCACAAGTATTTCAGGACTCCAGAGTTCAGGATTCTTCCTTGCTCCAACCCACACTCCTTCCAAATGCATGAACTTCGAGCTAGTGGATAAGATGGTTGACACTTACCTTAGATCGAAGGTCCCTGTTTACTTTGGGCTTTAGATTTTTCAAAACATAATACCTCAACTCCTCCAGAGTGCTAAACTGGTGAACTCACAAAGGTTATCAATTAATGGTCCATGCATCCACACTAATAGATGTTCGAGATATACTCCAGTTTTCGAGAGTTCTCGACTCCAACCTATTTATGTCTCCATTTTTTCGTATTGTCGGATTTTCGAATAGTTGGAAATCTTCTGACACATGGCTCTAAAACTAATAGTCATGATCTTTTCTAGCTTCAAAGATTCAGGATTTTCTCGTGCTCTTGCCTCAACACCTCAAATATTCTGGATAGTTGGGCTTCTGGACCCTGTTGGATCTACGGACACGTGCCTTCTCTAATGGACGATCCATGTTCACTCTGGATCCTGGGACTTCAGGAAACTTGTCTCCTCCATGACACACACTCGAAAAATTCTAAATACGTGAAGTCTAAAGGACTTCAAGGGTTACAACCCACACACCTTTTCTAGATATGATGGTCACGAAAGATCTAGGCTTCCTCTGAACGGATCTCATCCGCTCGACCTTGAAAATGAAAAGGATTCTTCCTCCAAAGGATTTTTTTTCTATAGTCCTCTTGATATTTATCACTTGAAGTGATTTCGAACCTCATGCACACACCTTTCACTACTTCTCCTAAGCTTGAGACTTAGAAAATCTCTCACGCACTCCCTGTGCTTGCTCACCTTGAAAATTTTTCAACACTTCATTAAGCATGGCACTGCGCACTTCTTGCACCAGGGTTTCAGAAGAGAAACAATTGAAAATTACAAAACATCACAGGTTCATTCATTTAACCATAAAGTGCACACATAGGCATACAAAACACAGAAAGAAAATAACACAACATTACCCAATTAACTCATAGATGCACAACTCAGAGATTTGAAACAATTCTCCTTCTATTATATTACCTCAACAAAACATTTACACAATGTTCTTGCAACTCTCAAATTTTCTTCTTCAACAAGATAACAAAATAAACTCCAACAACAATTACAATATTCTTCAACATCTCTTCAACAACCTCATTTGGGCATTTATTACACATACTTAAACATGGAGGGGCTTCTTGAGCCTTCCTACTGACTACTCTAGTGCTTTCACATCATAATTAAAGCATTCTACCACTAAGATTATTACAATAAATGGATAATTACAACCCATATATGAGTCTATGCTCGATATCTGTACAATCCTACAGCTAATTAAGATGATTAAAATATTATGCGATCTCATACAATGGCTCAAGCCTCAAAACATTAAAGAGTATTTAATTACAATACTTTCAAAATATCAAAATGACATGCTCCCGTTAGAGTCCAAATCAGTTTGAATGTGCACGTTGGATGTTGATTTTTCCTCCACTTTGCCTCTTTGAACGTTGATGGCGATGCTCCTGCATCAATCATCCTGATCATAGACTTTAGAAATAGAGACAATATATGAAAACCAATTAAGGATTTGTTGGTTTGAGGGTTTGTCATTTTTAGGAAATCTACAATAAATATGAAATTTTTTTAGAAAGAATTTATCCACAGATTCGTTTATGAGCCTAGAGATTTATGTTAGTTCATAAAAGAGTTTTTCGTAAACATAATCTATGTGAGCATCGATAAAGGCTTCCATGAATTGTTTCCAACTATGTATATATTTCACTGGCAATTTCCTAAACCGAGATTTGATTCTCCCTTCGAATGTGAGGATGAATAGTCGACATGTTTCATTGTCCCAAACAATATTAATATTATTTTGAGTGATATTAAACTGATTAATATGTTTGAGTGCAGAAACATTCCCTTCACCATATAATTTGGGGTTTGACAAGAGATTAATTGTCTCTATTGAGATTCCCTTGGTGGGTCTCAGAGGACTCAAAGGGTTATCCCATACAGAGGTACGGAGAGGAGCCATGGATTGGTTAAAATTTAATGAAATGACTCCACATGGGCAGGCTTGTCATCTGACCCTCCTTGTAGCGCCAATTCTATTGACACGCGTGAAATATCCCTTTGTCAACAACAAGGGTTACCCTTGGTAAGAAGTCCCAATTATACCTCTCACCATTTGGAATAGGGAACCCATCTGGATTCTAGCCCGATAAACATTATTGGTTTTGGTTTTACCAGTTGCGTCCTGATCCACTGATGAAGGTGAATAATGGATGGTTATGAAAATGAAATATGTAGATATAGATTATGTAAATTCATGAAAGAGATATAATCTAATTTTAATCTATCTTATCCTAGCTATGAGAGAATTATTGAAAGTAAAAGATTTGTAGTGAAACCAAATTATGCTTAATCCCCAATCAAACAGTTGTTATAACGACACAAAATCATAAACACATGCACACAAACATATAATCAGAAAATTCTAGATCATATCTCTTCATACACCAACAAATAATATGCTCACGATGTATAATATAAGAAAGAATTAAAATACTGCAAGAGGAACATAGACCGCGCCAGAAAATTTTATTAGCAAATATGTCCTTACAAGCCATGTGAACAACATACATTCTGCTTGAAATAGTTCACATCAAAAAAATGACACACACAAGTTTTTATCCCTATCAAAAGCTATCCCCGAGGACTTCTCAATAATAATATTTTCAACAATAGTACATCAAAATTACAAGGAATAACTTCTCAATTTTAGTTAACATTGTATTCCCAAAATAGTTCAAAAATGTAGAATGATTGAAGAGCCCAAAACACTTTCTTCAAGTGTAATTCGAGTATTTATTGAAGCTTAGCATGACTCTTGGCCTTCTTCCTTCCCTGTGACCTTTCATTTTCTAGCCTTTGTCTTTATTCCCTTTGTAATGATGAGGGGGAAAATACATCTGTTACATTTCGAATTTGTCTCTTAGCACGAGTGGGCCATCATATATTTTGGCTATAGTGTGTCTAATCTATCATAATGATTAGCTTGGGAATTAGGGGATTTGATCATCATCGTTTCAAAATCTCTCTTAAGCGACTTGTGTTTTATTTCCTTCATTGCTCCCTAGTCATTACTACGATTATTGTTATTTCTATTTCTCTATTGTCCTCGGTTGTAGATCACATTGCGAGGATGTTGAGTGTGAACTTCTCTAGACATTGTTACCTGGCACCAGATTAATATGCATTGGATTATACCTCAGGGTAACCTTGAAATGAAGTATTAAAACCAAGCATTTGAGCTCATATAACTAAAACAATAAGTAATTTATATTTCACATAAACTTCCTAGAGTTTGATTATTGGATTTTTTGCTCATGGTCAAGGTATTATGTTCTCCAAGGCTGTTGACAAGGTGCCAAATATTAATTCTGAAAAATGAAGACAACTAGTTAGGAATTTCTCAAATAATATAATTGGGAAGTTGTATATCTCAAAAATACCTTTCCAATGGTATAAGGAATGCGTGAAAGGGGCATTTGAGTCAAACTTTATGGCCAAAATATAAAAGATAGTCTTATGTGGTCTTATTGTTTCAAAGAAGTTTGTATGAACACCTCCGATGTGTAACGAATAAGTTCATGGGAACTCCTTTGAACCAGGCATTATCGCATGAACTCCTCTGCTAGGTGCATTTTCTTGTTCTTCAATACTGAGTCTCTTTGGGGGGTGCACCATTTTTTAAAAGAATCGGGGTGGAGGGGAGAAGTGTATGAGCCGAGGGATGCTTGCTTTGGGTCATGCTTATGATGAACGCTATTTGCTGAAGCCTCTACTCATAATTATCACATTACCAAACCCGGTAACAATACTAGTTAACCCCATTGATTGTAATGACATCAAGCCTCCCTTTTTCAACTTATTCTTTTTAATATTGACTTTATCAATCTCACTTGCTTCATGTTATAACATATTTTGTCTCATATAACTTGCTTTGCAATATTATACTGTGATTTTTCTCTTTGTAACTCGCCATATTGCGTTATTGCTTGGTTTTCATGATAGTCTCATTCTCATTATGCCCAAGTGTGATATCTTTATTGAATGAAAATATTATTCTGACGAGTGCCTTTGGCTTGTCACCGTCCAAGTTCATCTCAACTTTGTCGGTTGATCGTTGATCTTTCTTTCTAGATATTCAAGTTTCCCCAGTTCTAACCACCTTATCTTCCATGAAGGTAGAAATATTTATATAGTCGTCAATATTTTTAGGGTTGAAACAACACGTCATGACACTTTTGATAAACATTCCAAAGGAAACCCATTGATGTGCTTCAAATAGTTCATCATAAATTTATTTCAGTAAATTGTGTGTCCTTTCTAAATGATAAAGTTCCTTTCATGATGAGCACTCATGGCCACTATTTCCTTTCATAATCATCAATTTCTCACCGGTGAACTTGCCTTCAACCTCACCGCTTGCACACCGATGAAATTGGCCTCACCGCTACACTTCACCTTATTTTTTGTCGGTTAGTACCAAAGCACTTTGTTTTAACTTATTCAATTAATACCAGAGCACTTCATTTTAACTCTATCAGTGAAACCAACTTACTTCATCCTAGAGTCATTGGTTTAATGCAGTTCTACTTCACCTTGTTGTTGGTCATGTGTTTTTATTTTATCGAGGGTTTTCTTAGGGTGTACATGTGTCGATTTGAATGAGGGTAGAGTGGAGGGGGCACATGGGTCCTTCACTCCATGAAAAATTTGATCCACAAAAAACTTAATTTCACATTATCTCTCGAAAGAAGTGAATTTATGCATGAATTATTGGTTTAATTCCATTCTCCTATGAGAAGGGAACCACTAAAAAGTGCACTTTAAACAATTATCGTGCAGTGAAGAAGTGCATCTTGATTGGCGATTTTTAGATATACAGTCAGAGTCACAATAGGAGGTTTTAATTCCAACGACATTCCCATCGTTTAAGACCAGAGCAATTCCTTTCTTTATTATCGACGAAGACCATAGATATTTATATCTTCATTGTCGATGGATACCATAGAAATTACCTTCTTTTTTGTCTATGTGAACTGGGGTTAATCTTTGGAAATTCATCGGTCTCATTGATTTCCCCATCTCTAATTATAATACCAACAAAGTTACTCTTATCTCTATCGGTTTCAATGTTCCCTCCATCATAGATTAAGTTACTGGTCGAAATAGCTACATATCCATTGATATGGCACTAGGTAAGGTAACCTCGAAAACCCACACACTACTTACTTGTCGCTACCTCATATTTCACCATCACTAACTTTCTAAATAGATCAATAGTTCACTAGAAGATATTCAATAGAATGAGTGAGTGAATGTACTCGTGAATGACTCCTTGAGGTGTATTTATAATTTTTCTAGGTAACCTCTTTCCTTAATCTTAGGGTCTTCTAGACTTTCTTGTTACAACCACTTTACTCTTTCATTAAATATTGGTGACCAACTAGGGGCTTCTTGACCATGATTCAGGGCTTCTAACTTCACAAGGCCATAACTCCTCAACTGTGAGGAACCACGTGATGTACCACCTATCACCAGAAAAAAAATGATGAGGAATATCTATCCATGAGTGAGTTACCTATATTTACACCAGCCTTCATGACCTTTTTCCTTGATCAACTTCTGATTTCATACCCATACCTTTGGGGTTACTAGAATTCTTAAAGGGTTGACATCAATGAAAACCAATATTTCAAAAATATCCCCCTTTAGCATTGATGGAAACATTGATGGCATGGTAACACTCATGCTCCCCCTGTGACCATTTCTCCCCCTATATTCATGTATTTGTTCTCTCTCCATTTTCATGCCCTTGTTCTCTCTGCCCATTTGACATCAATGAAAAAGGGTAATTCTCCTTTGGGGCTTCTCCCCTTATCTGCAAGCTTCCAGTTTCTCTTCATGGTGCTTCCTCGTGTAAAAGTGTGATGTATATGAAAATCATTCAAAATATTATTTACTTGTATTCTCCAATTCTTTTGCATCTCTCCCCCTATATTACTATGTCTGATGTTGTGTTTATCACTGAGGGGCATACAATACTCCAAGTTTCTATAGAATATACTCAAAGGTATCTCTTGGAAGGGGTTTGGTGAATATATCTACAATCTTCTCTTTTGTCCCAATGTACTCTAACTTGATTTTCTTCTCTGTAACCTATTCCTGTAGAAAGTGAAACTTGATCGGAATATGCTTTATCTTGGAATGCATCACTAGATTCTTAGAGATATTGATAGAACCGGTGTTATCACATAGTATTGAGATGGGATCATCATTCTTCACTTGTATATCCTACAAGGTTTTCTTCATCTAGAGAACTTGGGTGCAACACATTGTCGCTATAATATACACTTCTTCTGATGTGGACAAATATACTAATAATTGTTTCTTTCTCAACCATGATACATGTTGGCATAGGGGCATGCCCATGGTTCAACTCCAAGAGAGCACCAACAAGCCCTAACTACTGTCCCTTTTGGCAACACTTGCGAGGTAGATGCAGTCTCACCTGAAGTAGCTATGGGGGGGTTGCAGGACATAGATGTATACAACCAAAGGAAATACCAAGTGGATCCAATACAAGAATAATACAACATTTATATATCACTTACCAACTCAGATCTACTCTGCATAACTATATATTAGATCTAACACATTAATGCAATAAAAACATATTAAATGATAGAGAACATAGCATCAATCACACACAACACAAGATATTTGTGGTTCACCCTCTCCCTAGGGCTACATCCACAAAACTGTGATTTATAATATATTAAGATGAAGCATACAGTTCTTTTCTATGTTCTCAGCTAGCAGCTATTCTCTCTTTTCCTCTCTCTCTTTCCCCTCCCTGCACACCCAGCTGCAGGGTTGATCTTTGCACCCAGATGAAGATATTACAATACCAGAAATATCTTACACCTAGCACTTCTCTCTCACACCACAATAATCACTCATGCCAATAACAAAGATAGAACCAAAAATACCAACAACCCATCCCAGGTCCTTTAGACCTCTATTTATACATTGCAATAGCTCACCAACAACCTTAGGCCAAGACCTAAGTGTCAAAACCCTAGGTGTCTAAAACCCTAGGTCAACCTGACCTGCGTTTTTAGGGCTTCACCAACCTGTCTTTCCTTCCTTCTCATGCGGTTCTCCAAAGAATCCAACAGTATCTTTTTCCACTTTCTAAGTTTTCCACAATCTGTCTTCCTTTCGGATCTGTCATCCTCAGTATTCTCATCCGACAACCTACTTTCTCTTACTTCGCACCGTCTTTTCTTCTCTTCTGCTCACTTCGACCCAGTATTAGTCACTATGTCTTCCATGAAGTTCACATTTCACCTTTTCTTCCTTGATCTTCACTTGCTTCCATAACCAAGGGCCAATAGGCCCTCAACACTCACCTGTGACTTGTCCCGAGGAATTTGGTATCTAATCCTTATGTTTTACTATGAATTTAGACTGCGTGGGGCAGCATGTGCTTCCAGCTCTAGTCCTCCCTTCCTTCCTTATGCAGACTATCTTTTATGTGTCTTGTACCCAATTTCAACTACACCTGGTACCTAAACCCTTTTCCTTTTGCTTTTACTGAGAGTTGCGAGGCAGTTGGTTATCGCAATACAATTTAAACCAGCTCCCATTCACTAATCCCTCCTTCCATTCTCCATTTAAAGTCTTTAACTGCGCAACTCCTCCTTCTATAACATAGGCAACCTCATATGGCACGAGCCAATGCATTCTGAAATTTCCTGGATGCTTCATGAACTTACTGTCATATGCCAATACCAAATCACCTTGCCTAAATGCCTTATTTTTTATGTGTCTGTCATGGTATGCCTTCTCTCTTTCTTTTTGAACCTATTGGTGAAATCTTGCAATAAATCTGTCTTCTTCCAGTTTGATCAACTACGCAAGCCTCTCTTGCACAGCGCCAGTGTCATCCATATCTATAAAGGCTGAAATTCTCAGACTAGGAACCAAATATTCCATGGTTACAACTGCTTCTAGACCATAGACCAATTTGAAGGGGGTCTGCATGGTCAATTTCTTGCAAGTGGTTCTATAGGCCCATAATACTGCTGGTACTCTCAAATCCCAGTCATCCATATTCACACTACATATCTTTGTTAGCGTTGTCTCCAAGATTTTATTGAATGCTTCAACTGTCCCATTTGCTTGTGGATGATAGGGTGTGCTCTTCTAATGGTGAACTTCAAATTCTAGAGTCAAGGATTTAACGGTCTTATTGATGAAATGTGTTCCTTGATCGCTCATAAGGGTATTTGGGCATCTAAACCTAGTTATGATGTCATCAAATATGAAGCACGTAGCTATAGTTGCACTATAGTCCTTAACTTCTCTTACTTCTTCCCATCTGGTCAAATACTCGGTCGCAATGATTATGCATCTAGATCATGTGCGCTTCCCTGGTGGGTTTCTAGGTCCTACAAAGTCAATGGCCCATTTCTCAAATTCTTGTAGGCTCAGTTGTGCTTCTAAAGGAATTTCATCTCTTATGGATGGTTTCCCAACTCTTTGACATGCATCGCAGGCTCTGTAATAATCCTTAGCATCTCTATGTAGAGTAGGCCACCAAAGGTCAGCCCTAATAATATTTTGCATTGTTTCTTTTGCTATGTAGTGTCCTCTTGTGATGCCTTCATGTGATTCTACGAGGATCAATGGTCTCTTTTCTTCCATAACACACCTTCTCAGTATCTCATCAGGTCCCATCTTATATATCTATCCAGCTATAAGTGAAAAGTATGCAACACACACTACTAGTTGTTTCTTCTGGGTGATTGTATGTTCACTAGGTTCCATTCTTGTTGACAGGAACTGTACTATCTCTGGGAAGTGATCAACGATTTTTCTAATGGAAAAAAACTGTGCATCTGACAGTGTATCCTCCAATATAGTAGTCTCTTCTCCATGTTCCAACCTCGACAAGTGGTCAGGGCCTTTGTTCATTCGTCCTGGCTTAACCACAATCTCAAAATCATATTCCTGAAATAGAAGAACCCATCTGCATATTCTTTCCCCCAACAATGGCTTGTTGACTAAGTATTTCAGCATGGAGTGATCATTAAAAATTTTAAAGTGTCCTCCCAACAAGTACTAGAGAAACTTCTATAGCGCATACACCATGGCTAACCCTTCTCTCTCAGTGGTGGTGTAATTAATCTCAGTTGTTGATAGCTTTCTGCTAACAAAGGCTAACGGGTGGTTGATGTCTCCTATTCCCGGTTGTGCTAACACAACTCCTAATTCAATGGAAGATGCATCGACATGCACATGAAACTCCTTACTCCAATCTGGGAAAACTAGAATAAGCGCAATAACTGTTTTTTGTTTCAGTGTGTCGAAACTTTGTTGGCATTCTTCTGTCCAATGAAATCAACAGTGTTTTTTCAAAATATTCTCCATGGGTGCATTAATATGTGCATAGCCTTTAATGAACTTCCTATAGTATCCAATATGTCCCAGCGCATTGCGCAATTGTTTGACTGAAGTAGGAGGGGGTAGATCGACTATAATGGAAATCTTGGATGGATCTACCAGCAATCCCTGCTTACACACAATATGACCTACCAACACTCTGAAGGGTGAAAATAAGATGCACTTCTTCAAGTTTAAGGCAATTTGACTATGCCTGCACTTATCTAACATTATTCTTAAACATTCAATATGATTCTGCAAAATGCTGAAAACAATCCAATCATCAAAATATGCTTCCAGGAATTTATGTAAAAACTCCTTAAATGCTTCGACCACCACCCTGGAAAAGATGGTTGGTGCATTCTTCAATCCAAATGGCATCACTATATATTGGTAGGATCCCCATTCTGTTGCAAATGTGCTCTTATGGTGATCTTCCTTGGCAATCCGTATCTGATGGTATCCTGCAAATCCATTTGTAAAAGAATGTACCTCCTGTACTCCTACATTGTCTAACACTTCGTCATTAAATGGTCTAGGGAATGGGTCATGCAAACATGCATCATTCAACTTCCTGATATCTACGCAGATCCTGATATCTCTTGTCCTTTTGTCTTGTATCACCATAGGGATAATCCATTCTGACTCTTCAACAG
This sequence comes from Picea glauca, assembly GCA_000966675.3. Lineage (NCBI taxonomy): Eukaryota > Viridiplantae > Streptophyta > Pinopsida > Pinales > Pinaceae > Picea > Picea glauca. The sequence goes on from JZKD02S1814711.1 coordinate 201,779, forward strand.
GTTCTATGAGCCCTGCTTCCAGCATTATATCGAGCTCAATATTCACTTTCTCCTTATACTTAAGGTTCAATCTGTAAGGTCTCTATTTGACTGGTCTGGCATCTGGATTCAAATCAATCCTCATCTCTCCTATAGGCCCTTTAATTCCCTTCATATCAGTGAAATTGGTTGGACACAAGTCCTAATATTCATGCAGTAACTCTGTAATCTTGTCAATAGTGGCAGCATCCCAATAGTCTCCAACATTGGCAAGCTTCGGTGTTTTCTCTGTTCCAATATTGACTTTATTGATCTTGATCGGCTTTCCAATGAAAGGTAGCTCAACTCCTGGTCCTTCTATGTCTCTTTGGCCTTCTATTTCGGCGATGTTCACCTTGTTAGGATCATCGTCCTCATCAACATAGATATTGTAACAACCTTGCAGTTTCTGAAGAGGCGCAGTCCATTCATCCTCTTCTTTCTCCAAAGGGAAGCTAAGTGCCTCCTCAAACACTTTTTGTCTTACAATCTATAATACTTGATCCACTATTGGATATTGGCTTTCAAAAAAAAATATAGTTACAAAGTTCTGGGTCAGACCTTCCCAATTTGCAATGATGAGGCGCAATTCTGCTTGTAGGTACTAGTTGATAGGGGTTGTGTCCATCATGTTTATGAATTTTTTCACCCACTGTTCTTGAGGGATGTTGCTCTAGTTTTCCTCAGAACTTCGCACATGGTACTTTGGATAGCTTTGACCTATGTATCTAACTTCGCAGCTTTCTACTTTCTCTAAAAAATCTCCCTGTCATCAAAGTGTGACATTGTACCCAGTCTATAATATTGTTTTTGTGTGTCCTCCACCATCTCGTTGGTGTTGATTTCAGGGCCTCATCCATTGCCAACAATCTTCGTTGTGTTGGTACAATTTCTTCAAAGTTCACCAAGAATGATTCTAAATGATTTAGACCGTCAAAGGTGGGAAAGTTACTTATTGTTGTGTCGATCCAATGAACTTCTTGAGTTAATATAGCACATCTCCTTGTAGATACTTCGTATGTTTTGTTCTTCTAGTTCTACAGTGCTTCTTATGAATCCGATGAACATGCATTGTCACTTCGATAGCTCAAATTCCCATCCGCCGTAGGATTAATGTAGTCCTGTTGTCTGGCTATTAATTTTTATATGTTTTCTAGTTCATATGTGTGGTCTTCTTCTCTAATGGGTTCTGTGTATCTCTGACCTTCATCGGGATTTAAAGGTGCAATGACCCTAAGGCCATCTCATTCAAACGCCATTTTTCTTTTCTTTAAATCAACCACATTGGAATTATTGAAATCCCAATCAATTCCTAACAGCGCAGGGTAAGGACAACTATCATCAACTATCTCAATCACCTCAAAATATGAAAACATCCTTACTCCATCGATGTCCACAGGGACATGTTCCAATCCACCAAAGGGGCTTACTTCCTATTGATTGGACATCCTAAGCTTGATAGGGGAATAGATCAACTTCGATTTTCTCATTAGTGCCCAAGTCTGCTTCGTCATGACATTGACTTCCGACCCTAAGTCAAGGACCACATAGTCTATATCATATTCTCCAATTTGAGAATTCAATTGTAGTTCCTTATTTGTCCTTCTCCTTTTTGTGACTTGGTGTACTGCTCTATTCAGTAAGGGATGTATCTTTCCTAGCTCATACTGTCTCATTAAATTTTGTAGCTCTTGGACAACGCTTTCATCTTGAATCAACTTAATACAAGTATATAAAAATTCCATGATCCTTATTACCTCTTTTCCTTCTCCTGGCAGATCATACTGATCGAATGCAAGAGGCATTCCATATTATTTTACTTCTGGTTGTTTCTTTGATGAAGAACCTTGATCTCTCCCGAATTATTTTCTTGCCTCCTCAAATATTTGTTTTTCTTTCTTTGCATCAAAATTTTGTGTCTTCTCAGCAGCTTTCCTGACTCCTAATTCTTCTGTAGTCTTTCCTTGGATCACTCTATCCTCTCCTGTAACAGTGCCTCCTCTAGTGATAACAATGACTCTGGGATCTTCTCCACAAGGTTCTTCTTTGATTATTTGTATTTGCAGGTTTTGCTGAGGTCCCCATCTCTCCTGAAGTTTAGTCAACAATGTTGGACATTCCTCGATAACATGCTCGAAGGAGTTGAAATAGATGCAAGTGGTACAAGGGTTCTGACAGTCCCTTGCCAAGTGTCCTGGCTATGTGTAGTTATAACATATTATCTTTCCTTGACCTCGACCCATACCTCCTCCTCTTCCTCTTCCTCGGAATCCACCACGAGGGTTGAAGTTTCCTCTCCCATGGGAGTTATACTGTGTAGTTCTTCCTTCTTGCTGTACTTCGACTTGAATTTTGTATATATCCATTGACCTTTCGTGCACGAGGTCATAATCCCTACAATCCTTTTCATCATGTCCTATCGACTTATAGAATGTTCAATACAGATTTTTCGGTTTCTGGACATATTGTTGCAGATAGTAACATTCACCAGGGAGATGTCGATTTATACATACCTCGCACCAGGGTAGAGTAACTTGCTTCAAGGGGATCGGAGCTCCAGAGGCCAAGTATTCATGAAATAGGGGACAATTCTCCTTGTCATGGCCTTCTGATTTGCATCTGACACACCATATGTCTTCTATTTTATCTTTCCCCTCGTCTTTCTTCATATATTTGACCTGTAGAGACAAACTATTTAGCTGACTCAAGATTTGACTCATACCTTAGTTGGATTCTCCCATAGGAGTTTATTCTAACTTCATGGCAATCTCCAGTGTCTCAACCCGCGAAGTAATCCTCTATTGGATCAGAGGAACTCTGATGTGTGGCAAGAGGGAAGCAATGAACCATTCCTTGTTCTTCTCATCTGGGATCTAGAAAATCAAGTGGCATGTCAAGGTTTTAAACCTCTGATTGAACTCCCATATGGGTTCATCTATTCTCTGCTTGATTTCTTTCAATTCTGTAATGCACTGTAACTCCGACTTCGGTTTCTTGAATTCGAAAATCAACGCGTTCTTGATCTCATTCAGTGGTTTAGGCTGGGAAATTCCCTTAACAAACTTCATGTACCATCTCAGTGCACGGTCTCTTAGGGTAGTACTAAACTAATCTCGTTTGACAGATTCATCAATGATGTTCTTAATACTCCATACGACTTCGCATAGAAAACAATGTTGATCGGGATCTTCAGATCCATATCCTCTGAAGGTGGGTAACTTCATCTCATCTGCCATATATCTTCCTAGGTTTCCTGACTGAGTATGTGGCGAACTACTAGTAACAATGCTCTGAGCACTCTAGTGACTCTAATTAATATGATTGCTTAATGTTGTTGAAACAAAAATAGGATTAATAGTACTTACTTCGATAGTTTGCACAGTTCTTGAAGTTTATGTCTCTTCTCGACGAGGTTCCTCTATCTTAGCGGATTCTGAATGCTCTTCGTCTGTCAGATCTTCCTCTTCTCCAATGTAGAAACCCTCGTCCCCATAGGTCTACTTAAACAGGTTCGCGAGAGGAACTTCTCTGAACACTCTCCCACTGCGCATATGTCTAGCCTATGTGTCGTTGTCACTATCTGAGTTTTTGGACATTCACTCTTCAATCTGGCAAACTACTGTATCTTCAAGATGTTCTTCTCATGCAATAGAATCTTGATCCTCAACTTTAGAAAGTGTAAAAATTTTCCTTCGGGTCCCTTAAAGAAATATCTCTCGACTTGGCTATAAGACTCTACTCTATCAACAACAAACTGAGTGATATACCCTCCAATGGTACTATCAAACCAGTGATCTATCGCTCTTGACACAACGTATCAACTCTCTTGACATTCTTGATCAACATTGATGTCCAAACCACAAGTGGCCTAGATCTGATCTTAAATTGGGTATCTGCTAACCTAGCTAGCCACTCGTATAACTCGCTATGGATTCCTCCAAAGAAAATCTCGTGTATATCAGTAAAGATATATCTTTCCATAAAATCCTCTATAATAAGATTAGGGTTCTTATTTTGGGCTTCAGCGAAGTCCTTTTCTTAATATTCTATCCACTTTTGAATCTTTCTCTTCGATAGAAACCACCTTGACATTCCCTCAAGAAGATTCATGTCTCAGCAACAGAACCATTTGTTGGCACAGGGGCAGACCCATTGTTCAACTCCAAGAGCGCACCAACAATCCCTACCTACTGGCCCTTTCGGAAACACCTGTGAGGCAGATGCAGTCTCACCTGAAGTAGCTATTGGGGGGTTGCAGGATAGAGATGTCTACAACCAAAGGGAATACCAAGTGCATCCAATACAAGAATAATACAACATTTATATATCACTTACCAGCTCAGATCTACTCCGCACAACTATCTATCAGATATAAGACAGTGATGCAATAGCATCATATCAAATGACAGCTAACACAACATCAATCACACACAACACAAGATATACATGGTTCACCCTCTCCCTAGGGATACGTCCACATAAATGTTCTTTATAATATATTAAGATGAAGCATAAAGTTTTTTTCTGCATTGTCAGCTAGCAGATCTTCTCTCTTCTCCTCTCTCTCTCTCTCCCCTCCCTGTGCACCCAGCTGGAGGGTTGATCTTCGCACCCAGATGAAGATATTACAATACCAGAAATCTCTTACACCTAACACTTCTCTCTCAGACCATAATAATCACTCATGCCAATAACATATATAGAACCAATAATACCAACAACCCATCCCAGGTCCTTTAGACCTCTATTTATACATTACAATAGCTCACCGACATCCTTAGGCCGAGACCTAAGTGTCAAAACCCTAGATACCAAAACCCTAGGTGTCTAAAACCCTAGGTCAACTTGATCTGCATTTTTAGGTCTTTCCCATCCTGTCTTTCCTTCCTGCTCGCACGATGCTCCAAAGCATCCAACGATAGTTTTTTCCTCTTGTTGAGTTGTCCACAATCTGTCTTCCTTTCAAATCTGTCATCCTCAATCTTTTTGTCCGACAACCTTCTTTCTCTTACTTCACACCATATTTTCTTCTCTTTTTCTCACTTTGACCCAGTATCAGTCTCTGTGTCTTCCATGCAGTTCACATTTTGCCTTTTCTTCCTTGATCTTTGGTTGCTTCCATAACCAAGGGCCAACAATACTAGAAAATCACCTAAGTAGAAATCTTATCCACTTCTAATTCTTCTATTGTCAATACAACCTTCCAAATATGCATCTATGTCAGCTACCAAAGATATTTCATTCCCTTTTGGCTACCATAATCCAAATTGTTTTGTTCCTTTGAGATATTTGAATATCCTCTTTACTACCATAACATGTGTTTCCTTTGGTGTTGATTATAAACTTACAACCTGTCCAACTTCCTGCATCACATTTGGTATAGATAATGTCATATATATTAAGCTACAAATCATCTATCTATAGAGTCTCTAATCTACATCCTTAGAATAATCATCCTTGCTTAACTTGAAATTTGTCTGTATAGAAGTACTCATGGGTTTTCAATCTTCCATTCCAAACTTCTTCATCATTTATTTGACGTACTTGGTCTGGGAGATGAAGATACCTTTATCACACCAACATATCTATAATACCAAAAATAAAGTTAACTCAACAAGAAGAGATATTTTGAACTCATTCTGCATGTCTTTGGAAAACTTTTGACTCATCTTGTCGTCATCGCTTCCAAAGATAATTTCATCTACATAAACTTCAATTATCAATATACTGTCTCGGTCAAATTTTATGTATATATTTCTATCTTCATTTACCTTCCTAGATCCTTGTTGCTGAAGATACCTGTCCAATATTGAATACCATGCTCTGGGGGCCTACTTAAGTCCATACATTGCTTTCTTCAACCTGCACACGCAGTCTTCCTTTTCTGATAGTATAAATCCTTCTAGTTGTTCGATGCAAAATTCTTCTTCTAATTATCCATTAAGAAAGTTTGATTTAACATCCATATGATACACCTTAGATATTTTGAAACATGCATAGGCTAAGATCAATCTAATTGCTTCCGTCCTGGCAACTAGGGAAAAGGTTTCTTTAAAATCTATGTCTTTAACCTGAGTATATCCTTTGCATACTAATATTTGTTTGTTTCTAGTATATCATATATCATATATCCATCTTCGTTCATTTTGTTTCTGAAAACCCACTTCGTTTCGATCAGATTATTGTTCTTTGGCCTTGGAACCAATTCCCATGTATCATTCTTCTCTATATAATCCAATTCTTTATCCATAGACTTGATCCATTGTTCATCTTTGTTGGCTTCTTCAAAACTACTTGGTTCGACTGTGGATAAAAGTGCTAAGTATTTTTGTTCTTGTGAACATATTCTTCTTTAAGTTTCAACTCCTACATATTTATTCCTAATAATATGTTCTGCTGGATGATTTTTTTGCACTCATCTGCTAGGTGTCTTGGGAGGTGTCTTATGTTGATCTTCTTGTTCTTCTTATGGCTACTCTACTTTTGAATTCTCTTCTTCTTCTTCTACTTATTCTTATTTTAAATATTCTTCATTGTTCTGCTCTTCTGAATCTTTTCTTCCTTCTTTTACCTTCTGTACATTTTTATCGTCAATCGTTACATTGATGCTTTCCATGATTCTGATGAGTCTCATATTGAAGCATTATATTGCCTTCTTTTTCTTTAGTACCGGAAAAATATTCCTTTGTCAACTCAAGAGTCAAATTTCCCAATCCTTCCATCTTCTCGCTTGATGTAGCATTTGCTTCCAAATACTCTTAAATGATTCACATTTACTTATCTTCCTTTCCATAGCTTGTGGGGATTCATATCACTATTTCTTCTGAGCATTCCTCTATTCAGAATATGATCTACTGTATGTACTTCCTGTACCCAAAAGATGTCACCCAACTTGGAATCTTTCAATATAGTTCTTTCCATTTCTTGTAGTGTTCTATTCTTTCTTTCAACGAAACCCTTTTGTTTCAGTGTCATGGATGTGGTGAATTTCATTTTTATTCCATGTTCCCCACATAAATATGTAAATTCTTTTGATGTAAACTCTCCACCATTATTTGATCTTAAACATTTGATTTTAAACTCTATCTTTGTTTCAACCATTTCTTTGTAGATATTGAAATTTTCAAATTCCTCTGGCTTTTTCTTGAGAAAGCTAACTGCATTCATTCTTGTGTAGTCATCAACCAATACCATAAAGTACTTTTCACCATTTAGTCCCTTTTTGTTGTTGGTCCACATAGATCGGTATGTACAATTTCCAATGGTTTTGTCGTAGAGTACTCTTTTGACTTGAAGTTGGTCCTGGTTTTCTTTCCCTGTAGAAAATGGTTACATAAAGTATTTGTTGGCTTTGAAATATCAGGAATTTATCTTATTGCTTCCTTTCTGTTGATTTTGACAAGATTATCAAATTTCATGTGACTCATCCTTTTGTTTCAAAGCCAAATTTCATTTTCCTTTCCTAAGAAACATCTGTCCTTTCCAATTACATTCAGGACATATATTTGTTTTGGAGTTCTTATAGATGTAGCCACCAACCTGCCTGATCCTTCTTTTCTTATCTCACATTTTTCTGATTCAAACAAGAGTTTGTATCCTTGATCACACATTTGAATTACACTAAGTAGATTGTGCTTCATATCTTCAACTAGTAGAACATTTTCTTCCTTGACATCCTTTCTTCCAAGCTTGATTGTGCTTCTTCCTATAATTTTGGCTGAGTTATCATTGCCGAATGAAATTGATCCATCTTGTTACTTCTTCAAGGTAAGGAACCTGTTCTTTTCATCTTTCATACTATTTGAAAAACCATTGTCAACATACCACCCAATTTTCTTGTGTTGATCTTGTAGAGCAAGCAATAATTCTTCAATGTTGAATTTATTTTGATTTCTTATCCATATTCTTTGTGGTTCCTATTTATGATTGTTTTTATTATGTTTTGATTCTCTTTGGGGAACAATCAATATACAATATTTGGCCATGTGTCCAAAGTTTTTTCATTTGTAACATTCCACTCGATTACTCAATGATCCAAAATTGTTTTAGTTTTTATTCTTTGTTTCATAAGGCCTTCTTGGATAACTATTATTTGAGTAGCCTTCATAGTTTCTTCTGTTCTTCACATAGGATCTACAGTTTATAGCTTTGTGTCCAAAATTATTACATGAATAACATAAGCCAAGAAAAATAGTTTGATACCTACATATAGGGGAACTTATGAATGGTGTTGCTCTTTTAAAGCCTTCTTCTTCTTGACTTGTTGTTGATTATTGATTATGTGTTTTGAATATTCTATGTGGTCCAGTTCCTATGTGATTTTATTCTTGAGTACCTCTGACTATTTATGCATGGATTCTTGTTCTATTGTCTTGGAGCTCGAATGTAACATCCCCAACCACCAACCGGCCGGGAAACACCACTACTCGGACACTTCACTTAGCTCTAACACCATTTTGTGGTATCCCCAGAACACACACACACACACACACACACACACACACACACACACACACACACACACACACACACATATATATATATATGATGCATTTCTAATGAATTTAAAACAAATAACACATAATTACTGCTACCATACAAACTCCTGTGGAATTGATAGTAATTCATACATGCAAAAGAACACATGATAACATTGCAACAATCATAAACATGCATAATAGACAACATATTTTCTAATACACAAATCCATGCAGAAAATAACAATAAGCCCATACATAAAACACATACAGGCCATACTCATCAATATGAACATAAACAATACACAACATGTATTGAACATAGAAGTGGTACTTATATTTTTATGGAGGACCACCAACTGCGTGCAAACCTTCCACGAACCTCCCACCCTTATACCATGATGCTCATCACTCTTAGCAATGGGTCACCCCCGAGCTGGGACTAAACTCCACCGAGCAAGGGATTCCTAGGCTCAGCAAGGTCAATAGGAAAGTCACATAGTTAAGAGGAAGGATTCTCTCCTAGGAGCCACTTACGCCCACTGCTCACAGAATCACATTCCCCACATGCATTTCCCACCCTAGGAGTATACAACTTCATTGTCACATGGTCCATCAACTACTCCACCTCCCTTCCAGGGCTTCAGCAATAGGCCAAACCAGAATTCTCAAAGCTCTGTAGCAGCTACAAGACTCCCTCCAGGAGAACTCACTTCCTCAGCACACTCTCTCACCTAGAGAGATTTTCTCATAGGCTTGGCAACCTTCTTATTCAATCCACAACAACCTCTCTCACCTGGAGAGAGAATTTATCACAAGCCTGACAACCTACCTCTTCAACCACGGGCTTGACAACTTGCCTCTTCAAACCAAAATAGCAAAGTCAGATAAGGCAAGGGATGGATCGGTAAATTACGGAGGTGCACAATGGCAGAATTGGATGGTTGTGTGCTTGCTCAGTGCATGAGTGAACTCGTGAGGAGAGATGGGGAAAACTGGTCTAACATCGCAAAGATGGTGAGAGCATGAGAGCCAAAATTGTCTGTGCGTGAACCTCTATGTGAGTCTATGAGTGACTGAGTGAGTGCCCCCCCTTAAAAATGCATGTGCCTAAGCTAACACATGTCTCTCATGAAGCAAGTTCCTTTCCATTTGGAAGTCATTCCCTCTTCCCAAAGGAACTTCGGATAAAAACAGATCCTTCTAATGAGTTTTTGGAATAATAATAAATTATTATTCTCTTGGACTTAATCCCTTAGGATTATCCCCTCTTTTCAACCTCTCATCCCCCTCTCCCTTACCCATCCTAGTGGATTTTAGTCCCCCATACTCTTTCTTCATGGTCGGTCTACATGCAACAATGTTTTTATATTAATAATATGAATATTTACATGTACAAAACAGGCTCTTGGCCTTTAACACCTAGGCTCTTCGGCCTAATAAAAACATAATCCCATAGCTTATAATTTCTTGGCTCACTAGCCTACAAAAAAAATTACAATTCATAAATACAACTGGGGCTCATCCTTGGGGATATTACAGTCCCCTCCCCTAATTTTTGCACTGTACTCAGTGCAATGTATTTACACAACATTAGCAAGATTTTCAAAATCTTCAAAACGATGTGGGTATTCTACCCACATAGCATCCTCATGCTCCCATGTCGTGTCCTCAAGACCGTACTAGGTCCACTGAACCTTTACAAGACCTATGGATCGATTCCAAATTTATTTTCTCTTCTGGTCCAATATGCGCACCAGATGCACTTGCAAGACGCCTTCTTTCTCCACCTGAATCACATTCCAATCAATAACATGATTAGCATCAGGTATATATTTCTTAAGCAATGAAACATGAAACACATTATGTACAGATATGGATGCAGAAAATGAAAGCATATATTCAAATGGTCCAATCCTTTCTAGGATTTCAAATGGCCCAAAATATCCGGCTGCCAACTTGGAATCGTTTCCCAGCTTCAGGGAAATTTTGTTGGCTTTCACTTTCAAGAAAACATGATCACTCACTTTAAAATTGCTATGGGTTATGTTCTTATCAGCATAAGTTTTCTGCCTATCTTGGCGGCCTTCAAATTATGCTTAATATTTAGTATTTTCTCTTCCATTTTCTTGAGCAACTCTGGCCCAATCACTTCCCTATCAGCTGGGTTGTCCCAACTTATTGGTGTGCTGCACTTTCTGCCATAAAGTGATTCAAACAAGCGCATCTTCATTTATGCTTGATACCCATTGTTGTAGGAAAAATATACCAAGTGCAAGTATTCTTACCATTTAGATGGTTTTTCCATCACATACATCCTTAGCATGTCCTCTATCACTTGGTTCACCCTTTCTGTTTTCCCATCAGACTCGGGATGATAGGCTATGTTGAAGTTCAGATTTGTTCTAAACCCTTTGAATAACCCTCTCCAAAAATTTGAGGTAAATTTTGAGTCTCTGTCAAACATAATTGTCTTGGGAATACCACGCAATCATGCTACTTCCTTCATATAGATATTAGAAACATTAGCTTCCTTGTGAGTAGTTTTCAATGGAATAAAATGGGCAACTTTCATAAGATTATCCATCACCACAATGATGGAATCATGCTACTTGCTTGTTCTGGGAAGTCCTGTGATGAAATCCATTGTCACCACTTCCCACTTCCACTCAGGAATGGGTAAAGGCCGTAGCAGCCTTGTTGGGTGCCTATGTTCAGCTTTGACCTTTTGACACTCCATACATCTAGCGATGTATTCTGCAATTTCCTTCTTCATACCTAGCCAAAAGTAATGGATCTTGACTGTTGCCACTGTTTTCTAATATCCAGGGTGTCCAACATAAGGCACATGATGCATTTATTTCAAGATCATAATTCTCAATTCCTAGAAATTAAGTACATAAATTCTATTTTTGTACAAGAGTGTTCCATCATCTTCCAATTTATAATCTTCAACTTTCTACTACATTTTACCTTGCTGTAATTTTGTTACCAATTCCATGTACTGCAAATCTAATTTTGCAGCCTCCACAATTCTTTCCTTCAAATATAATTGGTACATGCTAATGGTTGTAGCATGTAACTCATTCACTCTCCTGTTAAGTGCATCAACCACTTTGTTCTCCTTTCCTTTGATATGCTTGATATCAAAGTCATACTCACAAAGGAATTCCAACCATCTACTCTTCCTAGCATTCAAGGTTGGATGATCAAACAAATACTTCAGACCGTTATGGTATGTCCTCAGTTCCAACCTCCTTCCCATGAGGTAGTTCCTCCATTTCTTCAATGCGTGCACTATGGATGCCAACTCCAAATCATGAGTTGCATATATCTTTTCATGTTCCTTCAGCTTTCTGGATTCATAAAATACCACAAATCCATTCTTACTGAGGACTCCCCCTAGTCCTTCTTTGCATGCATCTATACACACTGCAAAATATTCATTTGGATATGCAATCCTCAGGATTGGAGCACTGGTTAACAACTTCTCCAAATGTTGGAAGCTCTTTTCACACTCTTCTGGCCACTGAAATTTTACCCCCTTCCTTTGCAATGAAGTGTTTGGGTGAGAAATTTTCGAAAACCCTGCAATGAATCTCCTATAATAGCTAGTTAGACCCATAAAGGATATGATTTCTTTCACATTCTAAGGTGTTGACCATCCTCTAATGACCTCTATCTTCTTAGGGTCCATTTATATCCCTTCCTCTGAAATGATATGTCCCAAATAATGAATCTGCTTTTGATAAAATGAGAACTTTCTCAATTTGGCATACATCTAATGCTCTCTTAGCACTTGCAACACCATCCTTAGATGATCTTCATGCTCTTCCTCTAACTTGGAATACACGAGGATGTCATCCAAAAATACTATGACAAACTTGTCTAGAGATTCTCTGAATACACCATTCATTAGGAACATGAAAACAACGGGTGCATTTGATAACCCAAATGGCACCACTGTGAATTCATAATGACTATACCTTGTTCTAAAGGTGGTCTTGTTGATGTCTTCATCCTTTATCCTTACCTGATGGTACCCTGACTTGAGATCTATTTTTAAAAATATCTTAGCATCCTTCAACTGATCAAAGAGATCATCGATCCTTGGCAAGGGATACTTGTTCTTTATAGTAAATTTATTCAACTATATGAAATCGATGCACAATATCAATGTCCCATATTTCTTCTTCATGAACAAGACCAGAGCACCCCAAGGTGACACACTTGGGCATATATAACCCTTCTTCAAAATTTCTTCAAGCTGCATTTGCAACTCCTTCAGATCTGGTGTACTCATTCTATAAGGACTATTTGACATTGGAGTTGATCCAAGCATTAGGTTTATAGAGAAATCAATATCTCTCTTTGGGGGTAGTCCTGGCACCTCCTTGAATACATATTCAAAATATTCCAGGACTACATGGTCTTCAATATTTGACACCTTATCATTAGGTTCTTCCTGAATATGGGCTGCAAATATTTGACATCCCTTCCTGTAGCGCTTTTTCAGATGCATTGCTAAGATTTATCTGATAGTCACTGCGCTTGGGATTCCCTGCACTTTCCTTGGGTTTACTTCCTCATCCATTCAAGTGAATGCCTTGTTACAATAGTCTAAGATGGCATGGTGCTGGTCCAACCAATCCATCCCAATTAGGCAATTATAGGAACCTAAAGTTAATATGTTCAATTCAGCCCTTGTGCTCGGTCCATTCATGTCCATTGGACAAGACTTAACCAACTCAACAATGTTTCTCTTGGATCCTGTAGCCAGTTTCACTAACCAATATTTTTCATGCTTGCTTCTTGGCAAATTCAAAATTTCCACCATTCTAGGATCTATATAACTATGACTAGCTCCTGAATCAATTAAAATAGTAATGGTTTGGTTGTTTATCATACCTTTCACTTCAATCATATGTGACTGATATTTTTCTTTCTTGTTGTCCATGGCTGCATAGATCCTTGGTACACTTCTTCCCATGTCCTCCACTGTTTCTTCTTTCTGAACATTGTGGACAACTCTCACTTTGTCATTTATGTGGGGGCAATATCTATACCTATGATTTCCCTTACAACCCCAAGATTCCATAGGTGGTTGTCTTGACATTTTCCCACCTACTTCAACCTTTCCAGACTCTCTAAAACTTGGTTTTCCTTGAAGGCTATTTCTAAAAAATGATGGCTTAGTTCCCTTCTTCCTCTGATCCATCTTGAATTTCTTCTTTTCTTCCCAAGATTTTTGGAAAGTTGGCTTTCCTTTATGCTTTTTCTCTCCTTATGGTTTCTTCCATAGTTTTAGGATCCTCATATTGGATCTTTTCACTAATGAAAGTTGGCAGTCCACTCAAATATATTTGGATTTTGACAGTCTCATCTTTGATGAAAGGAACATAATTCAACAAATCTAGGAATATTCTTTCATACTCATCTATTGTCATTCTTCCCAGCTTGAGTTCAAAGAACTATTTCATCTTTCTGTCATAGTATCTGTTAGTCAAGTATTTATTTTCGAAATAATTCTTGAATTCCCTCCAAGTAACATTTTTATCTTTAATGTGTTGCACCTGCACAAGATGGTCCCACCACATGGATGCCTTTCCTTTTAGTTGATACATTGCAATTCTCCCTTCATCATGAGAGGATTAATCCTACAGTTGGAAATATTTCCTCATGCCAAGCAGCCATATCTCAACATCTTCCTTCTTCTTGGGCTCTCCATCAAACATAGGAGGTTTAATCTTGTTCATTTCACCCTTCATCTCATCCACTCCAGATCTCATATGCTTTTTGGTAGGAGATGGGCTTGAGATACCGTGTTCCCTCCTCTTGGAGTACCCTTGGGAGTGATGATGGTGTTTTCCAACACTCCTTGATTTCCTCTTCTCTTTTGGAAACCTGTGACTTCCTGATTTACTGGATTCACTCTCCTTATCCAATTTATTTTCTATCCTTTCCAGGCTCTGTATCAACTTTATGTTGAATTCTCCCTATTGTTCCCTGGCTTTCATGAGATTTTTTTTATCTACTCGGTGAGTCTAGACATCTTTCTGCAATCTTTCAATGATTTTCATCATGTCCAAGTTCTCATATTTTTCCTCTTTGTGACCATGAGAGTTTGATCCTTCTTTATCCAATTGATCATTTATTCCTTTGACTTCATCTTCCAGACTGTAAGCCTCTTGTGCATCCCCCATTTATTTGCACTCTGTGTTGATCCTTATCCGATTTAGCTGTTTGTTTAACTCTGCCAAAACAATGTGCAGTCAACCAAAATTTGTGAGGCCATTAGTCCTTAACAAATTCCACAGTATTCATAATCCAATATGATTCAAAGAAAACTTTCATATTTTATTAAATGGTTCTTGATCAATCAAGAATCCCCACAGATCTTTTCTTTCTGAGCTCTTCTCTATTCTGCAAAAAAAATCATCCACTAGCCCCTTTCTCTTAGACCCCAACCCATGCGACCACGAGTTGTGGCCAAGCACTAGGTTGATAGGTGCTTATTCAGGACTTCAAGCCTCCAGGATTCAAAAGTTCCTAACCCAAGTCATTGTAACTCCCCAAAGTGTCGAATGGGTGAAATCATGAAGTGTGGGGAGTGGATCTACGGTCCAATGTTCATCAGCAACCAATGATTGAGATACGATATAACCCTCAGCAAGCGGATATGAATATTTCCGTATAGTAGTTAATATTCAAGAAAGTCTCATCGGTTGTGATCATCATCGCTCAAATCGATGGCTCGTAATCAATTTCATACCCCCCCTTGCATTTCTTCATTTAACGGTGGGGGGCCCTCCACTACATAACATAACACAATTCTTTTGGAGAGTCTAGTCTCTGGACTATGGCATCTAGTGCCACATGTCCCCTAGGCCCCGGGGTTTCAATGTTTGAACACTAACATGTCACATCAATCTTTATCCCTTTCAAATTGCAGGGGCATGCATTGGCATTTTTGGAGTAACCCCCCTATCGCCCCACAATTCCTCGGACGCTGACATGTAACCCCTCGGTAAAACCGTGTTTTGGATTGTGGGGCTTCCTTGGGGAATTAACTCCCATGAAACTTGGGTCCCCACAATGCCTCATGTTCGTCGATCTTGATGTATTGTGATCAATGTCAGTGTGGGCCCATCGCATATTGACCTTTAACTATGTTATGTAACCTTAGGGCCCCTCTAACCATGCTCATACTGAGTGCCACGTGGAGGAATACTAGCGGATGAAACATGGCCCAATCAGATGGGTGGCACATGCCATGTTCCAAGTGGAATTTCAATCTTCCACGGGTTCGAAACCCACTGACACGTGGCACACAACCCATGTGTCCACATCAATCCATGCGACGTCATCATGAATCATTACTTTGTCTCTTCGAGGCTTCAGGAGTTCTCACCCCAACATACACTAATTTTCCCGAACGCCGAAATCATGAACAAGCCAATCTACTGACACATGTTCCTTTTGATGGATGATCCAGATTAACTCCAAACTTCGGAGCTCCAAGAGCTCCGAGAGTTTTAGCTCTACCAAAATCCACTACTCTTGAATGTCGAATTCGTGAATAAGTTAATCATCTAAAACATGTCTCTTCGGCAGACGGTCCAGATTGGCTCTGAACTTAGGAGCTTCAGGGATTCAACCTCTTCTTCTCTATAACATATAACTTCGTCAAAGTCTCAAATTTTGAAGGACTTGCACATTATCCCTCCTGCACTTTTCTCAGATCTGATGGTCGTGAATTGTCCTCCTTCTCCTGAACATATCCGATGGCCCACATTACCCTGCAACCCAATACCATGTCTGTCATGGTTTTTAATACCGCTACACCTCCTAATCTTTGTAACACAGACAAGGTAACCTCTTGGCACTCAGGAATGTTCTAAGGTTCAAAATTTGTTCCTCTTGACACAATTTCCACCTAAAACCTCGGTTCCAATGACCACTTATCCAACCCATCCAGGCTCAGTGCTTGGACCTTGGCTCTAATACGATTTTGTAACATCACCAGCCACTAACCGATCGAGAAATTACACTACTTGGAAACTTCAATTATATTTGATACCATTTTGTGGTATCCCCAGAACATACATATATATATGTAATGCATTTCTAATGAATTTAAAACAAATAACATAGAATTACTGCTACCATACAAACTCCTGTGGAATTGACAGTAATTCATGCATGCAATGGAACACATGATGACATTTCAAGAATCACAGACATGCATAATAGACAACATATATTCTAATACATAGATCCATGCGGAAAATGACAATAATCCCATACATACAACACATACAAGCCATACTCATCAATATAAACATAAAAAATACACATCATGTAATGAACATAGAAGTGGTACTTGTATTTTTATGGTGGACCACCAACTACGTGCAAACATTCCACGAACCTCCCAGCCTTAGACCATGCTTCTCATCACTCTCAGCAGTGGGGCACCCCTGAGCTGGGACTAAACTCCATCGGGCAAGGGATTCCTAGGCTAGGCAAGGTCAATAGGAAATTAACATAGTTAAGAGGAATGATTCTCTCCCATGAGACACTTATGCCTGCTTCTCACAGACTCTCATTCCCCACATGCATGTCCCACCCCAGGAGTATACACCTTCACTTCCACACAGTCCATCAACTTCTCCACCTCCCTTCCGGGGCTTCAGCAACAGGGCAAACTAGAATTCTCAGAGATCTGTAGCAGCTATGGGACTCCCTCCAGGAGAACTCACTTCCTCAGCAAACTTTCTCACCTAGAAAGAGAATTGCTCACATGCCTGAAAAACTACCTCTTCAACCACAGGCTTGAAAACCCACCTCTTCAAACCAAAATAGAAAAGTTAGGTAAGGAAAGGGAAGACTCAGTAAATTACGGAGGTGCACAATGGCCATGGGTTCAACAATGGCAGAATTGGCTGGCTATGTGCTTTCTCAATGCGTGAGTGAACTTGTGAGGAAAGATGGGGAAGACTGGTCTAGCATTGCAAAGATGTTGAGAGCGTGAGAGCCAAAAATGTCTGTGCGTGAACCTCCGTGTGAGTCTGTGAGTGAGTGAGTGAGTGAGTGCCACCCCTTAAAACTACATGTTCCTAAGCTGACACATGTCACTCATGAAGCACGTTCATTTCCATTTGGAAGTCATTCCCTCTTCCTAAAGGAACTTAGGATAAAAACATATCCTTCTAATCATTTTTTGGAATAATAATAAATTATTATTCTCTTGGACTTAAGCCCTTAGGCTTGGCCCCTCTTTCCAACCTCTCAACCCCCTCTCCCTTACCCAACCTAGTGGAGTTTACTCCCCCATAATATTTCTTCGTGGTCGGTCTACACGTAACGATGTTTTTATATTAATAATATGAATATTTACATGTACAAAACATGCTCCTGGCCTTTAACACCTAACCTCTCCGACCTAATAAACACATAATCCCATAGCTTATAATTTCTTGGCTCACCAGCATACAAAACATGTTACAATTCATAAATACAACTGGGGCTCGTCCTTGGGTATATTACATCGAACCTTTCTCAGTCTGCATATGGTTGTATCTTAGGAGAACTCACTTCCTCAGCACACTCTCTCACCTGGAGAGAGTTTCTCACAGGCCTGACAACCTTCTTCTTCAATCCACAACAACCTCTCTCATCTGGAAAGAGAATTGCTCACATGCCTAAAAAACTGCCTCTTCAACCACAAGCTTGACAACCCACCTCTTCAAACCAAAATAGAAAATTCAGGTAAGGAAAGGGAAGACTTAGTAAATTACGGAGGTGCACAATGGCCATGGGTTCAACAATGGTGGAATTGGCTGACTGTGTGCTTGCTCAATGCACGAGTGAACTCATGAGGAAAGATGGGGAAGACTGGTCTAGCATCGCGAAGATGGTGAGAGCGCGAGAGCCAAAACTATTTGTGCGTGAACCTCCGCGTGAGTTTGTGAGTGAGTGAGTGAGTGAGTGCCCCCCCTTAAAACTAGATGTGCCTAAGTTGACACATGTCACTCGTGAAGCACGTTCCTTTCCATTTGGAAGTCATTCCCTCTTCCTAAAGGAACTTAGGATAAAAACATATCCTTCTAATCATTTTTTGGAATAATAATAAATTATTATTCTCTTGGACTTAAGCCCTTAGGCTTGGCCCCTCTTTCCAACCTCTCAACCCCCTCTCCCTTACCCAGCCTAGTGGAGTTTACTCCCCCGTAATATTTCTTCATGGTCGGTCTACACGCAACGATGTTTTTATATTAATAATATGAAGATTTACATGTACAAAACATGCTCCTGGCCTTTAACACCTAACCTCTCTGGCCTAATAAACACATAATCCCATAGCTTATAATTGCTTGACTCACCAACCTACAAAACATGTTACAATTCATAAATACAACTGGGGCTCGCCCTTGGGGATATTACATCGAACCTTTCTCAGTCTGCATATGGTTGTATCCTAGCCCAAACCTGTCATAGTATGGTCTTTGACTACTAATGATCTCATCCAATACTTTGGTGTTATTCAACTCCATATATTTCTTCAGAATATCCTTTCTTAAAGTGACTATTTATGCTCCCAATCTTTCAATCATCTTGCCATTTTCTTCTAAATGATTTCTGAGTGTTTCTTCAATTCTTTTTTCTTCTTCTACCTATATTTTTAACTTCGTGAGTATCTACTCGATTTATTCTAAGTTGGAATTTTGAGATCCTTTTTTCTTCTTTAATTCTTCTTTGAGTGATTTTATTTTCTTTCTTTATTTCCATAGTTCTTCTAAGGCACTGATTAATTATGCTTTGAGATCGAATTCGCCTTCTTCTTCAGAATTTTCTTCATCATCATCATCTACTTCCATGAAGAGTACTCTTTCTGAATCACTATCACTATCATCATCCTCTTCTGATGATGATCTGTCTTCCTTTGTGTACAAATTTTTCTTGAATGATTTCTTTTTGTTTCTTCTCTGATCTCCCCTTTGATTTTTCTTTTTCTTCTTAGGATATTCTTATTCATCGATATTTGTATTTTTATCATAAGGAAAATTAGAAGAAAAATAACTAATACCAACAAAATTAAAACATTTCAATACCACCAATACCAATACCTCTTTTCCACTTTATTACAAAGTTTCCCAATTCTTCATCTTCCTCTGAATCATCACTGCACCTACAATCTGATTTTTATTTTTTATTTTTTTTTCTTCTTTGACTTCTTGGATTCCTTGAACATTGTTTCCCTTGTGACTATATTATATTTCTCTATCCTCATTTGTAAGCTACGAGTATCCAATGTATTTTTTCCATGATCAATGTAGCTAGGTCCGCTCTTTATTCCAGGGATGAAATCTTCGGGTCATATCTCGTAGGTAGATATCTTAGTACCTTTTGAGCAATGATTGGTTATTTCATTTCTTATCCTAAAGCTTTAATAGCATTGATTTTTTCATCAACTCGTAGAAAATAGGTGGAAATTTCTTCATCTTCCTTCATATTCAATTGTTCGAACTTGGCTCTAAAGGTTTGAAGTTTATCTCCCCTGAATTTGGCATCTCCTTCATAGATATTCTGAATTGTGTCCCAAACTTCCTTTGCAGATTCACAGTGCATAACCTTCACATGTATTGATTCAGTTAGACCATTCAGAATATAATTTTTGGCCCTTGAATTTTTTTCTTCAAGTTTCTTTCCATAATTGTCTATTGGTGGAGTGGTCGGTGTATTATATCCATCTACTACTTCTTTCCAGATATCAAATCCATGTTCCTGCACATATGTTTTCATCCTTCTGCTCCAAAATGCATAGTTTTGGCCATCAAACTATGTTACTTCAATCTTAGTGTATTCCATGATCTCCTTCTAGTGGTTAGATTTTTTCTTGAAGGACCTTCTCTAATACCAATTGTTGGAATATTGAGAGGGGGGGGTGAATTAGTATGAGCACTTTTACCACTTTTAACCACAAATATAAATGTCAACTTTATCAACAATATATCATCAATGTATCATCAGTATATCATAAGCATATAAAAATGAGTAGAATCACATCAACAACATCACATCAAATACACAATACACCATAATTTACATGGAAACCCAAATGGGAGAAAGCCAAAAAATTCTTTCTTATATATCAAAGATTACATTCATTGGAAGAACCAACTTCCCAATTATCTATCCAAAACTGGAAGGAGGCTATGACCCCCTATTTATAGGCTCCAACTCCCTTAATTATATGGCTCCAACAAGAAGGAGGATAGAACCCCATGATTCATAGGCTCCAACCTGAACGAATCTCCAACTCCATGTGTTCTCTGACACCAACCAGAAGGAGGCTACAACCCCCTTTCTATTAGAAAAAATAGGATCGCAGAGAAATAAAATAAACAAATGCATAAATGAAACATAGAATATAAAAAAAAAAACAATTGAGACATAGATATACGTGGTTCACACAATGTGGGATACGTCCACCAAAGAAATCGCTAGGTCATTCCTTTTTATTATCCAACAAAATGAATGGATACAACCTACAACAAACCCATTGTAGCTTCTTCTTCTTTATCTCACAGTCTCCTCCCTTAGAATACAATATTCTCCATAAAAAATAGTCGCAATACAATTTCCTCATAAAAGAGGGTTTCCTTCTATGGAAAAAAATGTTAGCATAACTTATACCGTCATATCTGTGACCTTATAATGAATGGTCCAGATTGACTACGAAATTACAATATTTGAATTGAAAGAAACAAAAAATTTTGGCCCCCAACACTTTTCTTGCCCCATCCTGTCGCCCTAAAATATAAATGTAGACAAACTGTCACTGCCACTGTCACTATCACTACCTCTATCATTATCACTACCTCTGTCACTGCCATTGTCACTGTCTCTGTCACATCAACCTATAACCTGTTAACATGTCATTGTATCTGACCTGCCAATGTCATTGTACCATCAACTTGTAACTTTCATTGTACCATCCTGTAACTATCACTGCACCATCAACCTATAACTGGCACTGTACCATCAACCTTCTATTTTAAAACTTGTACCATACCATGCATCAACTGTGTACAAAAAAATGTATGTATCATAAGATATGCCAAATGTAGATACCATAACACCAATGATGAGTATCTAATCATGTACCATGTACTAGAACATCAATCACATATAAAACTAGTACCATACACCATAGCATCAATCATGTATATACCTCTACCATATCATCACTGAAGTGCCTAAAAGAACCAAAGCATGTGCCTCATGCATATGCCACCATATACCTCAAACATACATCCACATCTCAAGGATGAATCATAACATTCATGTCATAACCAAATACAAGAATATACCTCTATCAACCATGTAGCCAAGATGTACCTCAATCATCTTCCACACCAAACATACCTTAAGAATGTACCATGCCATAACCAAGTATAACAATCACATAAGCATATTGATAGCTCTGTAGCTGACCTGATACTCGGTAGATCTGACATGTAATATTACTTATGTCCTCAGGGACTTGGTACAAGAATCACCCCAAAATGTTTATTTTCCTCGCGGGACTAAGACATCATGTCACACAGGGCCTTGCATGATGATTCCTAAGAAAACCATGGGGATGTCTCATAGGAAATTAGTGTTGTGTTTTTTCTCACCCATGTGACAAAACCAACACAACAAAGAGATATTGTTATCTCATAAAAATAGTCATGGGGAAGACTATACACAACTTATAAATGAAAAAGCATGTGATGAAAATATTATTAAACGATCATACCAACACAAGGAGATGATTCCATATGAGATCCAAGAGTCTCATGGATTTGAAATTAATCACTGGTGTGGGTATGAAATTTATGAAGATAGCCACAAAGAAAATGAAGGAATTAAATAGAAGCATTCAAAGATAATGTTGATAGATTATAATGAAGAACTAAGGCTACTAGAAGAGTGGTTGATCAATCCAAGGATTGATGAAGACTGCATAATTGTTGTAGGAACTGTTGGAAGATTGGTTGTTGTCATTGATATCAACCCTAGTCATGGGTTTTGGACCACACGATTGATGAAGTTATTTGGACATGAAGGAAAATGCACATGTAGATACAACACCCATGGATGGATAGATACATCATGCTCTTTTCGGTGGTATTTGGCACGTCACGTGGATCCTCATGGTTGAGGAGAAATGAATTTTTGAAGATGACAAAGTGAATTGTACATGTAGGCCCTGAAGACAATTAAAGAAAAGAATTACA